>NW_026531295.1:0-22500 GCF_020745825.1 Agelaius phoeniceus | reverse complement strand
TGGGTGATCTCCAACGCAACCATTGGGTCAATGTTGGGTCACCCCCGGTCCATCTCCAACCCAACTTTGGGTCAACCTTGGGTCACCCTCGGTCCATCTCCAACCCACCCATTGGGTCACCCCTGTGTCACCCTCGGTCCATCTCCAACCCAAACTTTTCGTCGACCTTGGGTCACCCTTGGACCATCTCCAACCCAACCTTGGGTCACCCTTGGGTGATCTCCAACCCAACCTTTGGGTCACCCCTGTGTCACCCTTGGTCCATCTCCAACCCAACCTTGGGTCACCCTTGGTCCATCTCCAACCCAACCATTGGGTGAACCTTGGCTGGTCTCCAACCCAAATTTGGGTCACCCTTGTGTCACCCTCGGTCCATCTCCAACCCAACCTTGGGTCACCCTTGGTCCATCTCCAACCCAACCATTGGGTGAACCTTGGCTGGTCTCCAACCCAACTTTGGGTCACCCCCGGTCCATCTCCAACCCACCCATTGGGTCACCCCTGTGTCACCCTTGGTCCATCTCCAACCCAAACTTGGGTCACCCTTGTGTCACCCTTGGTCCATCTCCAACCCAACCATTGGGTCACCCCTGTGTCACCCTTGGTCCATCTCCAACCCAAACTTGGGTCACCCTCGGTCCATCTCCAACCCAACCATTGGGTCACCCTTGGGTGATCTCCACCCCACCCATTGGGTCACCCCTGTGTCACCCCCGGTCCATCTCCACCCCACCCATTGGGTCACCCCTGTGTCACCCCCCGTCCATCTCCACCCCGCCCGTCCCCTTGTCCCACCAGACGTCCCAGGAGTTCATCTCCAAGCTGGAGAAGAGGCTGGGCCCCAACCCCAAGGAGACCAGCGGCTACCAGGAGGCGCCGCTGGCCTACGACGCCATCTGGGCCTTGGCCCTGGCGCTCAACAAGACGGCCCAAGAGTTGGCCAAGCAAGGCGTGGGCTTGGACGAGTTCAACTACAACAACAAAACCATCACCGACGAGATCTACCGCGCCCTCAACTCCTCGGCCTTCGAGGGCGTCTCGGTGCGCGCCCAAAATCCACGTCTGGGTGGTGGGGGTATCTGAGGGGGGTTCCAGAAGTCAGGTTTGGGTGGAGGAAACTCAGAAATGGGGTCCCAAAATTCATTTTTGGGTAGTGGGGGTATCTACGGGGGGGTTCCAAAAATCAGATTTGGGTGGTGGTGGCATCAAAGGAGGGTTCCAAAATTCACGTTTGGGGTGAGGAACCTCAGAAATGGCCCCAAAATCCACGTTTGGGTGGTGGTGGCATCTGGGGAGGGGTTCCAGAAGTCAGGTTTGGGTGGAGGTTCCTCAAAAATGGGGTCCCAAAATTCGGATTTGGGAGGTGGTGGCATCTGGGGGGGGTTTCAAAATTCAGGTTTGGGTGGTGGGGGGTATCAAAGGGGGGTTCCAAAAGTCAGATTTGGGTGGAGGAACCTCAGAAATGGGGTCCCAAAATTCAGGTTTGGGTGGTGGTGGCACCAAATCTTCATTTTGGGGTGAGGTTCCTCAGGAATGGGGTCCCAAAATTCACGTTTGGGTGGAGGTGGCATCAAAGATTCATTTTGGGTGGAGGAACCTCAGAAATGGCCCCAAAATTCAGGTTTAGAGTGGAGGTGGCATCTGGGGGGGGTTTCAGAAGTCAAATTTGGGTGGAGGTTCCTCAGAAATGGGGTCCCAAAATTCATTTTTGGGTGGTGGTGGCATCAAAGGGGGGTTCCAAAATTCAGATGTGGGTGGGGGTGGCACCAAATCTTCATTTTGGGGTGAGGTTCCTCAGGAATGGGGTCCCAAAATTCACGTTTGGGTGGTGGTGGCATCAAAGATTCATTTTGGGTGGAGGAACTTCAGGAATGGGGTCCCAAAATTCGGGTTTGGGTGGAGGAACCTCAGAAATGGCCCCAAAATTCAGGTTTGGGTGGTGGTGGCATCTAGGGGGGGTTCCAAAATTCGGGTTTGGGTGGAGGAACCTCAGGAATGGGGCTCCAAAAATTCATTTTTGGGTGGAGGTGACACCAAATCTTCATTTTGGGGTGAGGTTCCTCAGAAATGTCTCCAAAATTCACATTTGTGTGGAGGTGGCATCAAAGGAGGGTTCCAAAATTCAGGTTTGGGTGGAGGAACCTCAAAAATGGGGTCCCAAAATGCAGATTTGGGTGGTGGTGGCATCAAAGGGGGGTTCCAAAAGTCAGATTTGGGTGGTGGTGGCATCAAATCTTCATTTTGGGGTGAGGTTCCTCAGAAATGGGGTCCCAAAATTCACGTTTGGGTGGTGGTGGCATCAAAGATTCATTTTGGGTGGAGGAACCTCAGAAATGGGGTCCCAAAATTCAGATTTGGGTGGAGGTGACACCAAATCTTCATTTTGGGGTGAGGTTCCTCAGGAATGGGGCTCCAAAATCCACGTTTGGGTGCAGGTGGCATCTAGGGGGGGTTTCAGAAGTCAAATTTGGGTGGAGGTTCCTCAAAAATGGGGTCCCAAAATTCATTTTTGGGTGGTGGTGGCATCTGGGGGGGGTTTCAGAAATCAGGTTTGGGTGGAGGAACCTCAGGAATGGGGTCCCAAAATTCAGGTTTGGGTGGAGGTGACACCAAATCTTCATTTTGGGGTGAGGTTTCTCAAAAATGGGGCTCCAAAATTCATTTTTGGGTGGAGGAACCTCAGAAATGGCCCCAGAATCCACGTTTGGGTGGAGGTGGCATCAAAGGGGGGTTCCAAAATTCAGGTTTGGGTGGAGGTGGCACCAAAGATTCATTTTGGGTGGAGGAACCTCAGGAATGGGGCTCCAAAATTCAGATTTGGGTGGAGGTGGCATCAAAGGGGGGTTCCAGAAGCCAGATTTGGGTGGAGGTGGCATCAAAGATTTGGGTTGGGTGGAGGAACCTCAGAAATGGGGTCCCAAAATTCAGGTTTGGGTGGAGGAACCTCAGAAATGGCCCCAAAATTCAGGTTTGGGTGGTGGTGGCATCAAAGGAGGGTTCCAGAAGTCAAATTTGGGTGGAGGTTCCTCAAAAATGGGGTCCCAAAATTCAGATTTGGGTGGAGGAACCTCAAAAATGGCCCCAAAATTCAGGTTTGGGTGGAGGTGGCATCAAAGGAGGGTTCCAAAATTCGGGTTTGGGTGGAGGTTCCTCAAAAATGGCCCCAAAATTCACATTTGTGTGGTGGTGGTATCAAAGGGGGGTTTCAAAATTCGGATTTGGGTGGAGGAACCTCAGAAATGGCCCCAAAATTCGGATTTGGGTGGTGGTGGCATCTAGGGGGGGTTCCAAAATTCAGATTTGGGTGGAGGTGGCATCAAAGGGGGGTTCCAAAATCCACGTTTGGGTGGAGGTGGCATCTGGGGGGGGTTCCAGAAGCCCCGTGTGGGTTTTGGGGTGGCCCCAGGGACGTCCCCGTGTCCTCTCCAGGGCCACGTGGTGTTCGACGCCAGCGGCTCCCGCATGGCCTGGACCCTGATCGAGCAGCTCCAAGGTGAGGGCGCGGCCGGGGCGGCGCGAGGGGACCTCATGGGGACCTCATGGGGACATTGGTGGCACTGAGGCACCTCCTGGGGACCTTCTGGGGACCTTCTGGGGACCTCCTGGGGACACTGAGGGACCTCCTGGAGACACTGAGGGACATTGGTGGCACTGAGGGACCTCCTGGGGACCTTCAGGTGGCACTGAGGGACCTCCTGGGGACCTCCTGTGGACCTGCAGGTGACACTGAGGGACATTGGTGGCACTGAAGGACATTGGTGGCACTGAGGGACATTGGTGGCACTGAGGGACCTCCTGAGGGACCTGCAGGTCACATTTATGGACCTCCAGGTGGCATTGAGGGACCTTGGTGGCATTTAGGGACCTTCAGGTGACACCTCTGTGGGTGTCACCTGTCCCACCTGTCAATGTCACCTCTGCGGGTGTCACCTGTCCAATGTCACCTGTCCCCTGTGTCACCTGTCCCACCTGTGTCACCTGTGTCACCTGTCCCATTGTCACCTATCAATGTCACCTGTGTCACCTGTGTCACCTGTGCCACCTGTCCCACCTGTCCCACCTGTGTCACCTGTGTCACCTGTGTCCCCTGTGTCACCTGTCCATGTCACCTGTCCCATTGTCACCTATCAATGTCCCCTGTGTCCCCTGTGTCCCCTGTCCCATTGCCACCTGTCCAATGTCACCTGTCCCACCTGTGTCCCCTGTGTCCCCTGTGTCCCCTGTCCCAATGTCACCTGTCCAATGTCACCTGTGTCACCTGTGTCACCTGTCCCACCTGTGTCACCTGTGTCACCTGTCCCATTGCCACCTATCAATGTCACCTGTGTCACCTGTGTCACCTGTGTCCCCTGTCCCATTGCCACCTGTCCCAATGTCACCTGTCCAATGTCACCTGTGTCACCTGTCCCACCTGTGTCCCCTGTATCACCTGTCCCACCTGTCCATGTCCCCTGTGTCCCCTGTGTCACCTGTGTCACCTGTCCCATTGTCAATGTCACCTGTCCCACCTGTGTCCCCTGTGTCACCTGTCCCATTGCCACCTGTCCATGTCCCATTGTCACCTATCAATGTCACCTGTGTCACCTGTCCAATGTCACCTATCCAATGTCCCCTGTGTCACCTGTGTCACCTGTGTCACCTGTCCCACCTGTGTCACCTGTCCCACCTGTCCCACCTGTCCCACCTGTCCCACCTGTGTCCCCTGTGTCACCTGTCCCATTGCCACCTGTCCCATTGTCACTTGTCCCATTGTCACCTGTCCAATGTCACCTGTGCCACCTCTCCCACCTGTCCCATTGCCACCTGTCCATGTCACCTGTGTCACCTGTCCTGTGTCACCTGTCCCACCTGTCCCATTGCCACCTGTCCCATTGCCACCTGTCCCATTGCCACCTGTCCATGTCCCCTGTGTCACCTGTGTCACCTGTCCCACCTGTCCCACCTGTGTCACCTGTGTCACCTGTCCCATTGCCACCTATCAATGTCACCTGTGTCCCCTGTGTCACCTGTCCCACCTGTGTCACCTGTGTCACCTGTCCATGTCACCTGTCCAATGTCACCTGTGTCCCCTGTGTCCCCTGTCTCACCTGTCCCACTGTCACCTGTCCATGTCACCTCTCTGGGCATCACCTGTGTCACCTGTCCCACCTGTGTCCCCTGTGTCACCTGTCCCATTGTCACCTGTGTCACCTGTGTCCCCTGTGTCACCTGTGTCCCGTGTCCCATTGCCACCTGTCCCATTCCCACCTGTCCAATGTCACCTGTGCCACCTGTCAATGTCACCTGTCCCATTGTCACCTGTCCCACCTGTCCCACCTGTCCCACCTGTGTCACCTGTGTCACCTGTCAATGTCACCTGTCCAATGTCACCTCTCTGGGTGTCACCTGTGCCACCTGTCCCATTGTCACCTGTCCTGTGTCACCTGTCCCATTGCCACCTATCAATGTCACCTGTGTCACCTGTGTCACCTGTCCCACCTGTGCCACCTGTGCCACCTGTGCCACCTATCAATGTCACCTGTGTCACCTGTGTCACCTGTCCCACCTGTGCCACCTATCCCATTGTCACCTGTCCATGTCCCCTGTGTCCCCTGTGTCACCTGTCCCACCTGTGTCACCTGTCAATGTCACCTGTGTCACCTGTGTCCCCTGTGTCACCTGTGTCACCTGTCCCATTGCCACCTGTCCAATGTCACCTGTGTCCCCTGTGTCCCCTGTGTCCCCTGTGTCACCTGTGTCACCTGTCCATGTCACCTGTGTCACCTGTCCCCTGTGTCACCTGTCCCATTGCCACCTGTCCCACCTGTGTCCCCTGTGTCCCCTGTCCATGTCCCCTGTGTCCCCTGTGTCACCTGTGTCACCTGTGTCACCTGTCCATGTCACCTGTCCCATTGCCACCTGTCCCACCTGTGTCACCTGTCCCACCTATCAATGTCACCTGTCCATGTCCCACCTGTGTCCCCTGTGTCACCTGTGTCACATGTCCCACCTGTGTCCCCTGTGTCACCTGTGTCACCTGTCCATGTCCCCTGTGTCCCCTGTCCCACCTGTGTCCCGTGTCCCCGGCGCAGGGGGCGAGTACGAGAAGATCGGGTACTACGACAGCACCAAGGACAACCTGAGCTGGTACAACAACGACAAATGGATCGGTGAGACACGGAAACGGGGCAAAAAAACGGGAATTTGGGAAAAATGGGGGAATTGGGGAAATTGGGGGGAAATTGGGGGAAAATTTGGGGGGGAAATGGGGGAAATTTGGGGGGAAATTGAGGGAAAATTGGGGAAAATTTGGGGGGGAAATTGGGGAAAAAATGGGGAAAATTTGGGGGGAAATTGGGGGGGGAAAATGGGGGGAAAATTGGGGGAGAAAATGGGGGAAATTGGGGGAAATGGGGGAAATTGGGGGAAATTTGGGGGGAAATTTGGGGGAAATTTGGGGGAAAATCTGGGGGAAAATCTGGGGGGAAATGGGGAAAAATGGGGGAAAATTGGGGGAAATTGGGGGAAAATGGGGGGAAGGGGGAAAAATGGGGGAAAATGGGGAAAATTTGGGGGGAAATTTGGGGAAAAAATGGGGAAAATTGGGGGGGGAATTGGGGAAATTTGGGGAAAAATGTGGGAGGAAATTTGGGGAAAAATGGGGGAAATTTGGGGAAAATTTGGGGAAAATTGGGAGAGAAAATGGGGGGGAAATTGGGGAAAATTGGGGGGAAAATTGGGGGAAAATTGGGGGAAAATTTGGGGGAAAATTGGGAGAGAAAATGGGGAAAAATTGGGGAAAATTTGGGGGGAAATGGGGAAAACTGGGGAAAATTTGGGAAGGAAAATGAGGGGAAACAGGAAAAATTGGGAAAAATGTGGAAAATGGAAAAAAATGGGAAAAATTGGGGGAAACGTGAAAAAAAATTGGGGGAAATTTGGAGGAGAAATGGGGGAAAATGGGGAGGAAAAATGGGGAAAAATTGGGAAAATGGGGGAAAATTGGAGGGAAAAAAGGGAAAAACAGGAGGGGGAAAAAAGGGAGAAAATTGGCAAAAAATGGGCAAAAAAAAAAGGGAAAAACTCGGGAAAAACGGGCAAAAAAAGAGAAAAAAAAAGGGAAAAATGCAGAAAATTGTTCTGGATGTTCCCAAATCCCTGAATTTTTGTGGAATTTTCCCAATTTTGTCCTCAGGGGGGTCCCCCCCGGCCGATTACACCAAGGTGATCACAACTTTCCGCTTCCTGTCCCAAAAATTGTTCATTTCCATGGCGGTGTTGGCGTCACTCGGAATCGTCCTGGCCGTGGTTTGCTTGGCCTTCAACATCTACAACGGGCACGTCAGGTGGGGAAATTCCCAAAAAAAAAAAATCCCAAAAATTCCCAAAAAATTCCCAAAAAAATCCCAAAATTTTTAAAAAAATTCCGGAAGTTCTGGGGGGTTTGGGGAAAAAAAATGGGATTTTTTTAAAGGGTTTGAGGGGGGAAAAAATGGGAGTTTTGGGGGGTTAAAGGGAATAAAAAATGGGAATTTTAGGGGGTAAAATTGAGGGTTTGAAGGGGTTAAAGGGGAAAAATTTTGAGAATTTTGGGGTTGAAGGGAAAAAATTTGGAGAATTTTGGGGTTAAAGAGGAAAAATTCTGAGTTTTTGTGGGTTGGGAGGGGAAAAATGCCAGATTTAAAGGGGTTTGAGGGGGGAAAATTCCCAAATCCTGCAAAATTCGCAAAAGTTCCAGGGGGTTGGGAGGGGAAAAATGGGGGGAAATTGGGGAAAAAAATCAGGGGGAAAAATTGGGAAAAATTCTGGGGAAAATGGGAAAAAATTGGGGGAAAATGGGAGGAAAATTTTGGGGAAAAATGGGGGGAAAATTCAGGGAAAAAGGGGGAAGAAGTCTAGGAAAATTCTGGGAAAAATTGGGGGAAAATTGGGGAAAAATGGGAGGAAAATTCTGGGAAAAATGGGGAAAAAATTGGGGGAAATTGGGGGAAAATGGGAGGAAAATTCTGGGGAAAATTCTGGTAAAAATGGGGAAAAATTGGGGGAAAACTGTGGGAAATGGGAGGAAAATTCTGGGGAAAATTCCGGGAAAATTGGGGGAAATTGGGCGAAAAATAGGAGGAAAATTCTGGGAAAACATCGGGGGAAAATTCTGGGGAAAAATGGGGAAAAATTGGGAAAAATTCAGGGAAAATTCAGGGAAAATTGGGGGAAAATTGGGGAAAAATGAGAGGAAAATTCTGGGAAAAATTGGGGAAAATTCTGGGAAAAATTGGGGGGAAATTCTGGGAAAATTGGGGGGAAATGGGAGGAAAATTCTGGGAAAAAAATGGGAAAAATTCTGGGAAAAAAACTGGGGGAAAATTGGGGAAAAATTGGGGAAAAATTGGGAAAAATTCTGGGGAAAAATGGGAGGAAAATTCTGGGGAAAATTGGGGGGAAATTGGAGAAAAACAGGAGGAAAATTCTGGGAAAAATGGGGAAAAAATTGGGGGAAAATGGGAGGAAAATTCTGGGGAAAATTGGGGGAAAATTCTGGGGAAAATGGGAGGAAAATTCAGGGAAAAATTGGAGAAAAATGGGAGGAAAATTCTGGGAAAAATGGGGAAAATTGGTGAAAATGGGAACAAAATTCTGGGAAAAAATTGGGGGGAAATTCAGGGAAAAAAGGGGAAGAATTCTGGGAAAATTCTGGGAAAAATGCGGGTAAAAAAAATTGGGATAATTGGGGGAAAATGGGAGGAAATTCTGGGGAAAAATCAGGGGGAAAATCATGAAAAATTGGGAAAAACGTGAAAAAAATGATGAAAAATTGTAAAAACCAGTAAAAACCAGTGAAAAAAAGATGAAAAAAATGATGAAAAATGGTAAAAAAACCGGGAAAAAACCCCGAAACCTTTCCTTGTCTGGGTGTTTCCTGTTCCGGTTGTACCCCGGGGGTGTTTGCGGTTCCGGTTGTTGCAGGTACATCCAGAACTCCCAGCCCTACCTGAACAACATGACGGCCGTCGGTTGTACCCTGGCCCTCGCCGCCGTCTTCCCGCTGGGCCTGGACGGGTACCACATCGGGCCAGGGCTGTTCCCGCTCGTCTGCCAGGTGGGGACAGGCGGAGCAACAGGCGGAGCAACAGGCGGAGGAACACGGGGAAAATGGGGTGGGAACGGGCGGGAATGGGGAGGAAATGGGGGGGAAATGGGGTGGGAACAGGTGTAGGAACAGGCGGAAATGGGCTGGGAATAGGCGGAGGAACAGGCGGAAATGGGGAGGAAATGGGGGGAAATGGGGTGGGAACAGGCGGAGGAAAAAGGGGTGGGAACAGGCGGAAATGGGGAGGAAATGGGGGGGAAATGGGGTGGGAACAGGCGGAGGGACAGGAAAATGGGGGTAGGAACAGGCGGAAATGGGGTGGGAAATGGGGTGGGAACAGGCGGAGGAACAGGCGGAAATGGGGGTGGGAAATGGGGTAGGAACAGGCGGAGGAACAAGAAAAAGGGGTGGGAACAGGCAGAAATGGGAGGGGGAAATGGGGTTGAAAATGGGATGGGAATAGGCAGAGGAACAGGCAGAGGAACAGGAAAAAGGGGTGGGAACAGGCGGAAATGGGGGAGGGGGGAAATGGGGTGGGAACAGGCGGAAATGGGGTTGAAAATGGGGTGGGAACAGGCGGAGGAACAGGCGGAGAGGGGGAAAGGAGGTGGGAACAGGTGGAGGAACAGGTGGAGGAGGAACAGGAAAATGGGGTAGGAACAGGTAGAGAAATAAGCGGAGGAACAGGTGGAGAAGGGGGGAAATGGGGTGGGAACAGGCGGAAATGGGAGGGAACAGGCGGAGGAACAGGCGGAAATGTGGTTGAAAATGGGGGTGGGAACAGGTGGAGGAACAGGAAAAAAGGGGTGGGAACAGGCGGAGAAAGGGGAAATGGGGTGGGAATAGGTGGAGGAACAAGTGGAGGAACAGGCGAAGGAACAGGCAGAAATGGGGGGTAGAGGAGGAAATGGGCTGGGAACAGGCGGAGGAACAGCAGAAATGGGAGGGAAATGGGGGGGAACAGGCAGAGGGAAAAGGGGTGGGAACAGGCGGAAATGGGGGGGAATGGGGTGGGAACAGGCAGAGGAACAGGAAAAAGGGGTGGGAACGGGCGGGAATGGGGGGAGAAATGGGGGGGAACAGGCGGAGGAACAGGAAAAAAGGGTGGGAACAGGTGTAGGAACAGGCAGAGGAACAGGCGGAGAAGAGGAAAACCAGGGTGGGAACAGGTGGAGAAACAAGTGGAGCAACAGGCGGAGAGAGCAGGGGGGGAATGGGGCGGGAACAGGCGGAAATGGGAGGGAACAGGCAGAGGAACAGGTGGAAATGGGGTTGAAAATGGGGTGGGAACAGGTGGAGAAACAAGTGGAGGAACAGGCGGAAACGGGGGGGGGAAATGGGGCGGGAACAGGCGGAGCAACAGGAGGAAATGGGGTTGAAAATGGGGTGGGAACAGGCGGAGCAACAGGAGGAGGAACAGGAAAATGGGGTGGGGAACAGGCAGAGAAATTAGTGCAGGAAACAGGCGGAGAGAGGGGTGGGAAATGGGGCGGGAACAGGCGGAAATGGGTTGAAATGGGATGGGAACAGGTGGAGGAGGAACAGGAAAATGGGGTGGGAACAGGCGGAGGAACAAGTGGAGGAACAGGCGGAGAAAGGGGGGAAATGGGGTGGGAACAGGCGGAAATGGAAGGAACAGGCGGAGGAACAGGCGGAAATGGGGGGGGAAATGGGATGGGAACAGGAAAAAGGGGTGGGAACAGGTGGAGGAACAGGAAAATGGGGCAGGAACAGGCGGAGAAACAAAAATGGAGGAACAGGCACAGGAACAGGCGGAGAGGAGGGAAATGGGTTGGGAACAGGCGGAAATGGGGTTGAAAATGGAATGGGAACAGGCAGGGGAACAGGAGGAGGGAGGAACAGGAAAATGGGGGGAGGAACAGGCGGAGGAACAGGCGGAAATGGGGGGAAATGGGATGGGAACAGGCGGAGAAGAGGAAAACCAGGTGGGAACAGGCAGAGAAACAAGTGGAGGAACAGGCAGAGAGAGGGGCGGAAATGGGGGCGGGAACAGGCGGAGGAACAGGCGGAAATGGGGTTGAAAATGGGGGTGGGGAACAGGCAGAGAAATAAAAATGGAGGAACAGGCGGAGAGGAGGGAAATGGGTTGGGAACAGGCGGAAATGGGGGGGAAATGGAATGGGAACAGGCAGAGACACCACGAGGGACAGGAAGGAACAGTCGGAAACAGTCCGGGAACAATCGGAGGAGGAACAGTCGGGATGGAAGGGAAGGAACAGTCAGGAACAGGAACAATCGGAGGAGGAACAGTCGGGATGGGAAGGGGAGGAACAGTCGGGATGGGAAGGGGAGGAACAGTCGGGATCAGGAACAATCGGAGGAGGAACAGTCGGGATGGGAAGGGAAGGAACAGTCGGGAACAGTCGGGATGGGGAGGAACAGTCGGAAACAGGAACAGTCGGGATGGGAAGGGAAGGAACAGTCGGGAACAGTCGGGACCAATCAGAACGAGGGGTGAAAAAAGGGGAAAGAAACAGCTCGGAGCAAACAGAGGAGGAACAGCCAGAACGGAACAACCGGAACCAATCAGAAACAACCAGAACCAATCAGAAACAACCGGAACCAATCAGAAACAACCAGAACCAATCAGAAACCCAGGCAGAATCTGTGGACGACTGACAGCAACAACAACCGGAATGGGAAGGGGAGGGAAGGGGAGGAAACAACAATGGCCGCCGCCATTCCCGGCCGCGTTTCCGACTGTTCCTCCCTGTCCGGGTGTTGTGGCAGGCGCGGCTGTGGCTGCTGGGGCTGGGCTTCAGCCTGGCCTACGGGGAGCATGTTCACCAAGATCTGGTGGGTGCACACCGTGTTCACCAAGAAGGACGACAAGAAGGACAAGCGCAAGGCGAGGAGGGGAACAGGGCTGGACGGGGCGGGGAGATGGGGGGTGGTGGGCGGGGTTTGGGGTTTGGGGGTGTTGGGGGTGTTGGGATTTGGGGATGTTGGGGTTTGGGTGTTGGGATTTGGGGCTTTGGGGTTTGGGTGTTGGGATTTGGGGGTTTGGGGGTTTGGGGTTTGGGGGTTTGGGATCCGGGTGTTGCTTTGGGGTTTGGGGTTTGGGGTTTGGGTTTGGGTGTTGGGATTTGGGGGTTTGGTGTTTGGGATCCAGGTGTTGCTTTGGGGTTTGGGGTTTGGGTGTTTGGGGGTTTGGGGTTTGGGGGTGTTGGGGTTTGGGTGTTGCTTTGGGATTTGGGTGTTTGGGATTTGGGGGGTTTGGGATTTGGGTGTTGGGATTTGGGATTTGGGGGTTTGGGGATCTGGGTGTTGCTTTGGGATTTGGGGGTTTGGGGATTTGGGGGTTTGGGGGTTGGGGTTTGGGGGTGTTGGGGGTTTGGGATTTGGGGGTTTGGGGGTGTTGGGGTTTGGGTGTTTGGGGGTGTGGGATTTGGGTGTTTGGGATCCGGGGTGTTGCTTTGGGATTTGGGGGTTTGGGATTTGGGTGGTTGGGATTTGGGGGTGTTGGGGGTTGGGTGTTGGGATTTCGGATCCAGGTGTTGCTTTGGGATTTGGGTGTTGGGATTTGGGGATTTGGGTGTTTGGGTGTTGGGGTTGGGGTGTTGGGATTTGGGGGTGTTGGGATTTGGGGGTTTAGGATCCGGGTGTTCCTTTGGGGTTTGGGTGTTGGGATTTGGGTGTTTGGGGGTTTGGGGATCCGGGTGTTCCTTTGGGATCTGGGTGTGATTTTATGGGATTTGGTGTGTTGGGTTTTGGGTGTTGGGATCCGGGTGTTGTTTTTGAGGTTGAGGTTGTTGGAATCTGAGTGTCCATTTTGGGATCCGGGTGTGATTTTATGGGATTTGGGTGTTTGGGGTTTGGGGATGTTGGGGTTTGGGGATGTTGGGGGTTTGGGATCCGGGTGTTGCTTTGGGGTTTGGGGTTTGGGGGTTTGGGGTTTGGGTGTTGGGATTTGGGGTTTGGGGGTTGGGGTTTGGGGGTGTTGGGATTTGGGTGTTTGGGGTTTGGGGGTTTGGGGGTGTTGGGATTTGGGGGTTTGGGGATCCGGGTGTTGCTTTGGGATTTGGGTGTTGCGATTTGGGGGTTTGGGATTTGGGTGTGTTGGGATTTGGGTGTTTGGGTGTTGGGGGTTTGAGTGTTTGGGGTTTGGGTGTTGGGATTTGGGGTTTGGGATTTGGGATTTGGGGGTTTGGGTATTTGGGATCCGGGTGTTGCTTTGGATTTGGGTGTTTGGGGGTTTGGATTTGGGTGTTTAGGATTTGGGTGTCGGGGTTTGGGTGTTGGGGTTTGGGTGTTGCTTTGGGATTTGGGGGTTTGGGGTTTGGGGATGTTGGGATTTGGGGTTTGGGATCCGGGTGTTGCTTTGGGGTTTGGGATTTGGCTGTTGGGATTTGGGAGTTTGGGTTTTGGGTGTTGGGATTTTGGATCCGGGTGTTGCTTTGGGGTTTGGGTGTTTGGGATTTGGGTGTTTGGGTGTTGGGATCTGGGTGTTGCTTTGGGGTTTGGATTTTGGGTGTTCGGATTTGGGGGTTCCTTTGGGATTTGGGTGTTTGGGGTTTGGGTGTTGGGATTTGAGGGTTTGGGATTTGAGGGTTTGGGATTTGGGTGTTGGAATTTGGGTGTTCCCCTGGGGTTGAGGTTGTTGGGATCCGGGTGTGGTTTTATGGGATTTGGGTGTTGGGTTTTGGGTGTTCCTTTGGGGCTGAGGTTGTTGGTCCCCCCCATTCCCGTTGTGGTGACCCCACCATTCCAGTTGGTTCCCCCTGCCATTCCCAGTTTCTGACCCCACCATTCCCAGTTTCTGACCCCTGGAATTCCCAGTTTGGTTCCCCCACCATTCCCAGTTTCTGACCCCACCATTCCCAATTTCTGACCCCACCATTCCCAGTTTATGACCCCACAATTCCTGGTCACCAATGGTGGAAATTCCCAGTTTGTGACCCCACAATTCCCAGTTTCTGACCCCACCATTCCCAGTTTGTGACCCCGCCATTCCCAGTCACCTATGGTGGAAATTCCCAGTTTGTGACCCCAGAATTTCCAGTTTGGTTCCGCCACATTCCCAGTTGGTTCCCCCCACCATTCCCAGTTTGTGACCCTACAATTCCTGGTCACCAAAGGTGGAAATTCCCAGTTTGTGACCCCGCCATTCCCAGTTTGGTTCCCACCATTCCCAGTTTGTGACCCCCGGAATTCCCAGTTTGTTCCCCCTCCATTCCCAGTTTCTGACCCCCCCATTCCCAGTTTGGTTCCCCCCCCATTCCCAGTTTGGTTCCCCCATCATCCCAGTTTGGTTCCCCCACCATTCCCAGTTTGTGACCCCTGGAATTCCCAATTTCTGACCCCACCATTCCCAGTTTGGTTCCCCCACCATCCCCAGTTCCTGACCCCACCATTCCCAGTTTGTGACCCCAAAATTCCTGGTTGGTGACCCCTGGAATTCCCAGTTTGTGACCCCAGAATTCCTGGTCACCCATGGTGAAAATTCCCAGTTTGTCACCCTGGAATTCCCAGTTTGGTTCCCCCCCATTCCAGTTTCTGACCCCACCATTCCCAGTTTGTGACCCTACAATTCCTGGTCACCAACGGTGGAAATACCCAGTTTGGGTTATCCCGCCATTCCCAGTTCCTGACCCCCCCATTCCCAGTTTGTGACCCCTGGAATTCCCAGTTTGTGACCCCGCCATTCCCAGTTTGGTTCCCCCCCATTCCCAGTTTCTGACCCCACAATTCCCAGTTTGGTTCCCCCCCCATTCCCAGTTTGGTTCCCCCCCCATTCCCAGTTTGGTTCCCCCACCATTCCCAGTTTGTGACCCCAAAATTCCCGGTCACCAACGGTGGAAATTCCCAGTTTGTGACCCCTGGAATTCCCAATTTCTGACCCCACCATTCCCAGTTTGTGACCCCAAAATTCCTGGTCACCAATGGTGGAAATTCCCAGTTTGTGACCCCAGAATTTCCAGTTTGGTTCCCCCACCATTCCCAGTTTGTGACCCCAAAATTCCCAGTTTGTTGACCCAAAATTCCTGGTCACCAATGGTGGAAATTCCCAGTTCGTGACCCCAGAATTCCCAGTTTGGTTTCCCCCCATTCCCAGTTTCTGACTCCACCATTCCCAGTTTGGTTCCCCCGCCATTCCCAGTTTGGTTCCCCCCCCATTCCCAGTTTGGTTCCCCCACCATTCCCAGTTTGTGACCCCACCATTCCCGGTCACCAACAGTGGAAATTCCCAGTTTGTGACCCCTGGAATTCCCAGTTTGTGACCCCTGGAATTCCCAGGTTTCTGACCCCCCCATTCCCAGTTTGTGACCCTGCCATTCCCAGTTTGGTTCCCCACCATTCCCAGTTTGGTTTCCCCCCATTCCCAGTTTGTGACCCCACCATTCCCAGTTTTCTGACCCCACCATTCCCAGTTTGTGACCCCTACAATTCCTGGTCACCAACAGTGGAAATTCCCAGTTTCTGACCCCGCCATTCCCAGTTTGCGACCCCAGAATTCCCATTTTGGTGACCCCAGAATTCCTGGTCACCAACAGTGGAAATTCCCAGTTTGGTTCCCCCCCATTCCCAGTTTGGTTCCCCCATCATTCCCAGTTTCTGACCCCACCATTCCCAGTTTGTGACCCCGCCATTCCCAGTTTGGTTTCCCACAATTCCCAGTTTCTGACCCCAAAATTCCTGGTTGGTGACCCCTGGAATTCCCAGTTTGTGACCCCAGAATTCCTGGTCACCCATGGTGAAAATTCCCAGTTTGTCACCCTGGAATTCCCAGTTTGGTTCCCCCCATTCCCAGTTTCTGACCCCACCATTCCAGTTTCTGACCCTACAATTCCCGGTCACCAACGGTGGAAATTCCCAGTTTGGTTCCTCCCCCATTCCCAGTTCCTGACCCCGCCATTCCCAGTTTGTGACCCCTGGAATTCCCAGTTTCTGACCTGGAATTCCCAGTTTGTGACCCTGGAATTTCCAGTTTCTGACCCCGCCATTCCCAGTTTCTGACCCCTGGAATTCCAGTTTCTGACCCCACCATTCCCATTTTCTGACCCCGCCATTCCCAGTTTGGTTCCCCCACCATTCCCAGTTTCTGACCCCGCCATTCCCAGTTTGTGACCCCCCCATTCCCATTTTCTGACCCCCACCATTCCCAGTTTGGATCCCCCCCCATTCCCAGTTTCTGATCCCTGGAATTCCCAGTTTGGTCCCCCCCATTCCCAGTTTGGTTCCCCCCACCATTCCCAGTTTGTGACCCCCCCATTCCCAGTTTGGTGACCCCACCATTCCCAGTTTCTGACCCCACCATTCCCAGTTTGTGACCCCCACCATTCCCAGTTTGGTTCCCCCCCATTCCCAGTTTCTGACCCCTGGAATTCCCATTTTCTGACCCCGCCATTCCCAGTTTGTGACCCCTGGAATTCCCAGTTTGTGACCCCTGGAATTCCCAGTTCCTGACCCCGCCATTCCCAGTTTGTGACCCCGCCATTCCCAGTTTGTTCCCCCCCCATTCCCAGTTTGTGACCCCACCATTCCCAGTTTGGTTTCCTGGAATTCCCAGTTTGTGACCCCACCATTCCCAGTTTGGTTTCCCCCCATTCCCATTTTCTGACCCCGCCATTCCCCAGCAGAGCCTGGAGCCCTGGAAGCTCTACGCCACCGTTGGGGGCCTGGTGGCCTTCGACGTCGTCACCCTGAGCGTGTGGCAGATCGTGGACCCCCTGCACCGCACCATCGAGGTACGGGGGGGGCTTCTGGAAGGTTCTCTGGGGGTCTGGGGGTTCCTGGGAAGTTCTTGAGATGTTCTGGAGGTGTTTTTGGGGGTTCTGGAAGGTTTCTCGGGGGTTCGAGGCATCCTTGAGGTGTTTGGGGAGGTTCTGGAAGGTTCTTCTGGGGGTTTTTTAGGGGTTTCTGGAAGGTTCTCCAGGTGTTTTTGGGGTTTCTGGAAGCTTCTCCGGGGGGTCTGGGGAGGTTCTGGCAGCTTCTCCAGGGGGTTTTTGGGTTTCTTGAGGTGTTTGAGGGGGTTCTGGAAGTTTTGAGGGGTTCTGGAAGGTTCTCCAGGTGTTTTGGGGTTTCTGGAAGGTTCTCTGGGGGTTTGGGGGTTCCTTGAGGTGTTTGGAGGTTCCTGGGAAGTTCTTGAGATGTTCTGGAGGTGTTTGGGGGGTTCTGGAAGGTTCTCCAGGTGTTTTTTGGGGGGTCCCTTGAGGTGTTTTTGGGGGTTCTGAAGGTTCTTGAGGGTTTGAGGGGGTTCTGGAAGCTTCTCCGGGGGTTTGGGGAGGTTCTGGAAGGTTCTTGAGGTGTTTAGGGGGTTCTGGAAGGTTCTCCAGGTGTTTTTTGGGTTCCTTGAGGTGTTTGGGGAGGTTCTGGAAGGTTCTCTGGGGTTTGGGGAGGTTCTGAAAGGTTCTCTGGGGGTTCTGGAAGGTTCTCCAGATGTTTGATGGTTCCTTGAAATGTTGAGGGGGTTTCTGGAAGGTTCTCCGGGGGTTTGGGGAGGTTCTGGAAGGTTCTCCGGGGTTTGAGGGTTCCTGGGAAGTTCTTGAGATGTTCTGGTGGTGTTTGAGGGCGGTTCTGGAAGGTTCTCCAGGTGTTTTTGGGGTTCTGGAAGGTTCTTCAGATGTTTGAGGGGTCCTTGAGGTGTTTGAGGGCTTTCTGGAAGGTTCTCCAGGGTGTTTTTGGGGTTTCTTGAGGTGTTTGAGGGGTTCTGGAAGGTTCTCCAGGGTTTGGGGAGGTTCTGGAAGGTTCTTGAGGTGATTTTTGGGGTTCTGGAAGGTTCTCTGGGGTTCTGGAAGGTTCTCCAGATGTGTTGAGGGTTCCTTGAGGTGTTTTGGGGTGTTCTGGAAGGTTCTCCAGGGGTTTGAGGGGGTTCTGGAAGCTTCTCCGGGGGTCTGGGGGAGGTTCTGGAAGGTTCTCCGGGGGTTTGAGGGTTCCTGGGAAGTTCTTGAGATGTTCTGGTGGTGTTTGAGGGCGGTTCTGGAAGGTTCTCCAGGTGTTTTTGGGGTTTCTGGAAGGTTCTTCAGATGTTTGAGGGGTCCTTGAGGTGTTTGAGGGGTTTCTGGAAGGTTCTCCAGGGGTTTTTGGGGTTTCTTTGAGGTGTTTGAGGGGGTTCTGGAAGGTTTTGAGGGGGTTCTGGAAGCTTCTCCAGGTGTTTGGGGGGGGTCCTTGAGGTGTTTTTGGGGGTTCTGGAAGGTTCTCCAGGGGCTTCTGGGGGATTCTGGAAGGTTCTTGAGGTGTTTTTGGGGGTTCTGGAAGGTTCTCCGGGGTTTGAGGGGTCCTTGAGTGAGATGTTTGAGTGGGTTCTGGAAGGTTCTTGAGGTGTTTAGGGGTTTCTGGAAGGTTCTCCAGGTGTTTTTGGGGTTTCTGGAAGGTTCTCGGGGGTTTGAGGGGTCCTTGAGGTGTTTTTGGGGAGTTCTGGAAGGTTCTTCAGGGTTTGAGGGTTCCTGGGAAGTTCTTGAGATGTTCCGGAGGTGTTTGAGGGGTTTCTGGAAGGTTCTTGAGGTGATTTGGGGGTTCTGGAAGGTTCTCTGGGGGGTTCTGGAAGGTTCTCCGGGGGTTTGGGGCTTCCTGGGAAGTTCTTGAGATGTTCTGGAAGGTTTTGAGGGGTTTCTGGAAGGTTCTCCAGGGATTTTTTTCGGGTTCCTTGAGGTGTTTGAGGGGGTTCTGGAAGGTTCTTCAGGGCTTTGAGGGTTCCTGGGAAGTTCTGGAGGTGTTTGGGGGGTTTTCTGGAAGGTTTCTTTTGACTCTCTGCACCCCAAATCACCTCAAACCAGCCCAAACCCCCCCCCAAAAAAAAATTCCCCCAAAAAACCTCAAAACCACCCCCAAAAAACCCAAAATTCCCCCGAACCCACCCCAAAACTCCCCCCAAAGAACCCTAAAATCCCCAAATTTCCCCCAAAATCCCCAAATTTTTCCTCATAGTTCAAAACTCCCCCCAAAGAACCCTAAAATCCCCAAATTTCCCCCAAAATCCCCAAATTTTTTCCTCAAAGTCCGCAAATATTTCCCCCCAAAATCCCCAAATTTCCCCCCCAAATTTCCCCCAAAATCTCAAAATTTTCTCCCCCAAAAAACCCCAAATTCCCCCCAAAATACTACCCCCAAAAAACCCCCAAATCCCCCCAAAAACCTCAAAACCAACCCCAAAAAAACCCCAAAATTTTGCAGAACTCCCCCAGATTTCCTCCAAAATCCCCAAATTTTCCCCCAAAATCCTCCCCAAAATCCCCAAATTTTCCCCCCACATTTCCCCCGAAATCCCAAATTTTGCCCAAAATCCCACATTTCCCCCAAAATTACCCCCAAAATCCCCAAATTTTTTCCCCCAAATCCCCCCCAAAATCCCCAAATTTTCCTCCAAATTTCCCCCAAAATCCCCAATTTTCCCCCCAAATTTCCCCCCCAAATCTTCCCCCAAAATCCCCCCCAAATCCCCAAATTTTCCCCCAAAATCCCCAAATTTTTCCTCCAAATTTCACCCCAAAAATCCCCAAATTCCCCCCAAATATTTCCCCCCAAAATCCCCAAATTTCCCCCCAAATCTTCCCCTGAAATCCCCAAATTTTGCCCCAAAATCCCCAATTTTTCCCCCCTAGATCCCCAAATTTTCCCCCCAAATCTTCCCCCAAAATCCCCAAATTTTCCCTCAAAATCCCCCCCAAATCCCCCCCAAAATCCCCAAATTTTCCCTCCAAATTTCCCCCCAAATTTTCCCCCCAAAATCGCCAAATTTCCCCCACAAAATCCCCAAATTTTCCCCCCCAAATCCCCAAATTTTCTCCCCAAATTTTCCCCCCAAATCTTCCTCCAAAATCCCCCAATTTCCCCCCCAAAATTCCCCCCAAAATCCCCAATTTTCTCCCAAAATCCCTGAAATTTCCCCAAAATCCCCGAAATTCCCCCCAAAATCCCAAATCCGGGCGTTTTTCCCCCAGGAATTCACCAAGGAGGAGCCCAAGTCGGACATGGACGTGTCCATCCTGCCCCAGCTCGAGCACTGCAGCTCCACCAAGATGAACACCTGGCTTGGTACTGGAAAAAACCCAAATTTGGGGCAAATTCGGGGGATTTTGGGCAAATTTGGGGAATTTAGGTGAAAATTTGGGGATTTTAGGTGAAAATTTGGGGATTTTAGGTGAAAATTTGGGGATTTTACGTCAAATTTTGAGGGTTTTAGGGGCAAATTTGGGGGTCCAAGCTCCACCTGGCTTGGTACTGGAAAAAACCCCCAAATTTGGGGCAAATTCGGGCGATTTTGGGCAAGTTTGGGATTTTAGGTGGAAATTTGGGAATTTTAGGGGCAAATTTGGGGCATTTTAAGGGAAATTTTGAGGTTTTTTAGGTGGAATTAGAGGTTGAATTTTGGGGGATTTTCAGTAAAATTTGGGGGTTTTTAGGTGGAATTTTGGAGGATTTTAGGCAAAAATTTGGTGGATTTTGGGGCAAATTTGGGGCATTTTAGGTTGAATTTTGGGGGATTTTTGGGCAAATTTGGGGGATTTTTAGGTGGAATTTTGGGGGAATTTTAGGTGGAAATTTGGGGGATTTTAGGTTGAATTTTGGGGGTGTCCAGGTCAGATTTGGGGTTTTATCAAATCCGAGGATTTTAGGGCAATTAATTTGGGGATTTTTAGGTGGAATTTTGGGGAATTTTTGGGCATTTTGGGGGTTTTAGGGCAAATTTAGGGAATTTTTAGGGCAAATTTGGGAGATTTTCAATGGAAATTTTGGGGGTGTTTTTTAGGTGGAATTTTGGGGTGTCCAGGTCAAATTTGGGAGGGTTCAGGTGGAAATGAAAATGAAAATTAAAAAATTAAAATTAAAATTAAAAAATTAGAATTAAAATTTTAAAATTAGAATTAAAATTAAAAAATTAAAATTAAAATTAGAATTAAAATTAAAATTAGAATTAGAATTAGGATTAAAATTAAAAAATTAAAATTAAAAATTAGAATTAGAATTAAAATTAAAATTAGAATTAGAATTAAAATGAAAATTAAAATTAAAAAATAAAAATTAAAATTAAAAATAAAATTAGAATTAGAATTAGAATTAAAATTAAAATTAGAATTAAAATTAAAATTAAAAAATTAAAATTCGAATTAAAAAATTAAAATTAAAATTCGAATTAGAATTAAAATTACAATTAAAATTAGAATTAAAATTAAAATTAAAAATTAAAATTAAAATTAAAATTAGAATTAAAATTAGAATTAAAATTAAAATTAAAAAATAAAAATTAAAATTAGAATTAGAATTAAAATTAGAATTAAAATTAAAATTAAAATTAAAAAATTAAAATTAAAATTAAAAATAAAATAGAATTAGAATTAAAAAATTAGAATTAAAATTAGAATTAGAATTAGAATTAGAATTAAAATTAAATAAAAATTAAAATTAAAATTAAAATTAAAAAATTAAAATGAAAATGAAAATTAAAATTAGAATTAGAATTAAAATTACAATTACAATTAAATTAAAATTAAAATTAAAATTAGAATTAAAATTAGAATTAAAATTAAAAAAATGAAAATGAAAATTAAAATTAAAATTAAAAATGAAAATTAAAATTAAATTTTCAACGACAAATTTTAAAGAATTCCTTTTTTTAATTAAAAAAATAAAAATTAAACGTAGTTTTAATTAATTTTTTTTTTTTAATTTTTCTGGATTATTTTTCCAGGGATTTTCTATGGATTCAAGGGGCTGCTGCTGCTTTTGGGAATTTTTTTGGCTACGAGACCAAAAGCGTCTCCACGGAGAAAATCAACGACCACCGGGCCGTGGGCATGGCCATCTACAACGTGGCGGTAAAATTCCAGAACATTCCGGGGGGAAAAATAGAAAATATGCCTGAATGGGAAAAGGTGGGGAAATGTGGGGAAAATCCTAAAAAAAACAGGGAAAAAATTAAAAAAAAAATCATAAAAAAAATGCCAGAAAAAATGGCTAAAAATTGAAAAAAAATTAGCCAAAAATTTAAAAAAATTGTGAAAAAATTCTCAAGAGATTCCTCGAAAATTTCCCCAAAATAGCAGAAAAAATCCCTAAAATTCCCCCCAAAAATCCCCTAAAAATTAAAAAAAAATTCCCCAAAAAATTCACAAAGAATTCTCAAAAAATTCCTCAAAAATTCCCCCAAAATATCAGAAAAAAATCCCCCAAAATTCCCAATAAATTCTCAATAAATTTGCAAAAAATTCCTCCGAAATTCCCCCCAAAATAGCAGAAAAAAATCCCTAAAAATTCCCCCCCAAAAATCCCTAAAAATTAAAAAAAAATCCCCAAAAAATCCCAAAAAAATTCTCCAAAAATTCCTCAAAAATTCCTCCAAAATTCCAGAAAAAAATCCCCCAAAAATTCCAAAAAAAAGTCTCAAAAAAGTCTCAAAAAATTCCTCAAAAAAATCCCTCAAAAATTCCCCAAAATCCAGAAAAAAAATCCCCAAAAATTCCCAATAAATTCTC
>NW_026531294.1:0-37319 GCF_020745825.1 Agelaius phoeniceus | reverse complement strand
ACCCCCCAGGAGAACCCCCCAAAATCCCCCTTGGGAGCCGCCCAAAACTGCCCTGGAGAACCCCCCAAAACCCACTGGAGAATCCCCAAAATCCCCCTGGAGAAACCCCCAGGAGAACCTCCCTAAACCCCCCTGAATAACCCCAAAACCCCCTGGAGAACCCCCCAAAATCCCCCTGGGGACCCCCCAAAACCCCCCCTGGAGAACCCCCCAAAATCCCCCTGGGGACTCCCAAAACCCCCCTGGAGAGCCCCCCAAAATCCCCCACAGGCACTCCCCAAAATCCTCTTGGGAGCTGCCCAAACCCCCCTGGGGACCCCCAAAACCACCCCGGGGACCCCAAAACCCCCCTGAGAGCCCCCCAAACCCCTCTGGGGACCCCCCAAACCCCTCTGGGGACCCCGAAACCCCCCCGGGTACCCCCAAAACCCCCCCGGGTACCCCCAAAACCCTCCTGGGGACCCCCAAAACCCCCCCTTGGGACATCCAAAACCCCCCTTGAGAGCCCCCCAAACTCCCCTGGGGACCCCAAAACCCCTCTGGAGACCCCCAAAACCCCTCTGGGTACCCCCAAACCCCTCTGGGTACCCCCAAACCCCCCTGAGAGCCCCCCAAACCCCTCAGGGGACCCCCAAACCGCCCGGGGACCCCCACTCACTGCGCTTGCGGCCGTCCTCCACCTCGAGGGCCACGCGCACTTTGTTGGCCCAGGTGTCGAAGGACTCGGCGCGCACCTTGAGCTTGTGCAGCATGGCCGGCAGCTCGTCCAGGGTGTAGCGGTACCTGGGGGGCACTGGGGCTCACTGGGAGCCCCCACGTGCACCCCAAAAGGCACAAAGGGGACCCCCAGACTGAGCTCCTGGGTGCTGAGATCTTCAGCACCCCCAAATCACAGCCAGGGTCACACCAGGACCCACAGCTCAGCCAGCAAAGGTCCCAACATCCCAAAAATGAACCCCAAATTTTACAGACCCCCACAAACACCCCCAGGTCCCCAGCACCCCAAAACCATCCCCAAATCTGTAGAGGAGCCACCAAGTCATGGCTGTGTCCCCCAGCCCATCCCAGGGACACCCCAAGATCTTCAGCACCCCCAAACCACAGCCAGGGTCACACCAGGACCCACAGCCCAACCAGTAAAGGTCCCAACACCCCAAATCCCACCCCAAATCCCACCCCAAATCTTACAGACCCCCACAAAGCACCCCCAAATCTGTAGAGGAGCCACCAGGTTGTGGTTGTGTCCCCATCCCAGGGACACCCCAAAATTTTCAGCACCCCCAAATCACAGCCAGGGTCACACCAGGACCCCCAGCTCAACCCCATGTGCATCCTTAGGGTCACATCAAAGCCCCCCCAAAAAATGAACCCCAAATTTTACAGACACCCACAAACACCCCCAGGTCCCCAGCACCCCCAAATTGGTAGAGGAGCCACCAGGTTGTGGTTGTGTCCCCATCCCAGGGACACCCCAAAATTTTCAGCACCCCCAAACCACAGCCAGGGTCACACCAGGACCCACAGCTCAACCCCATGTGCATCCTTAGGGTCACATCAAATCCCCCCAAAAATGAACCCCAAACATTACAGAGCCCCACAAACACCCCCAGGTCCCCAGCACCCCCAAACCCATCTCCCACCCCCCAATCCCCGTCCTACCTCCCCCCAAACTCTCTCCCCACCCCCCCAAACTCCTGCCCCAGCCCCCCAACCCTCTCCAAGCCCCCAAATGTCTCTCCCAGCCCCCTAAACCCCTCTCCAAACCCCCCTAATCCTCCCAAACCCCATTGAAATCCTGCCAACCCCCTCTCCAACTCCTCCAAACCCCATTGAAACCCCATCCAAACCCCCCAAACCCCATTCAAACCCCCCAAAAACCCCATTTGAACCCCTCCAAACCCCATTCAAACCCCTCTGAACCCCATTTAAACCACTCTAAACACCCCAGACCCCATTCAAACTCCCCCAAACCCCTCTCCAAACCCCATTCAAACCCCCCCAAACCCCATTTAAACTCCCCCAAACCCCATTTAAACCCCTCTAAACCCCATTCAAATCCCCCCAAACCCCATTTTAACCCCCCAAACCCCATTTTAACCCCCCCAAACCCATTTGAACCCCTCTAAACCTCATTTAATCCCCCGCAAACCCCATTCAAAACTCCATTTAAAACCCTCTGAACCCCATTTAAACCCCTCTGAACCCCATTTAAACCCTCTAAACACCCCAGACCCCATTCAAAACCTCCCCAAACCCCATTGGAACCCCCCAAACCCCATTTTAACCCCCCAAACCCCATTTGACCCCTCTAAACCCATTTTAACCCCCCCAAACCCCATTCAAACCCCCCCAAACCCCATTTAAACCCCCCCAAACCCCATTAAACCCCCCCAAACCCCATCCAAACCCCCCCAAACCCATCCAAACCCCCCCAAACCCCATTCTAACCCCCCCCAGGGCCCACCTGAGGTACTGCTTGCTGCGGGGGCACTTGCAGAGGTCGTCCATGTGGTAGAGGCAGACGAGGCCCTGGGGGCAGTCGTAGCAGGCCAGGGCAGACAGGAAACACGTGGTCTTGCACTTGTCACACTGCCTCTCATCGTCGGGCAGCAGCTCAAAGGCCTCGCGCTCGGCCTCCGTGATGCCCTGGGGGGGCAGGAAAACCAACATCAGAACCCCCCCGTGGGGATTTTGGGGTGTTCTCAGTGCCCCCAATCCCTCCATGATGCTTGAGAGGGATAAAAATTCCCCCACATTTCCTCCTGTAGCTCCAGCCCTTCCTGCTCTGCCTCCGAGATGCCCTGAGAGGGCAAAAAAAAAACCAACATCAGACCCTGCTCATAGAGAGTTTGGGGTGTTCTCAGTGCCCCCAACCCCTTCATGATGCTCTGAGAGGGACAAAAATCCCTCCTGTAGCTCCAGCCCTTCCTGCTCTGCCTCTGAGATGCCTTTGGGGAGTAATAAAATGGACACCAGAACCCCCCCCGTGGGGATTTTGGGGTGTTCTCAGTGCCCCCAAACTGTTCATGATCCACTCAAAGAGATAAAAATTCCCCCACATTTCCCCTGTAGCTCCAGCCCTTCCTGCTCTGCCTCCGGGATGCCCTGGGAGGGCAAAAAAACCAACATCAGAACCCCCCCGTGGGGATTTTGAGGTGTTCTCAGTGCCCTCAATCCCTCCATGATGCTCTGAAAGGGATAAAAATCCCTCCTGTAGCTCCAGCCCTTCCTGCTCTGTCTCCATTATGTCCTGAGAGGGCAAAAAAACCAACATCAGACCCTGCTCATAGAGAGTTTGGGGTGTTCTCAGTGCCCCCAAACTGTTCATGATCCCCTGAGAGGGACAAAAATCCCTCCTGTAGTTCCAGCCCTTCCTGCTCTGCCTCCGGGATGCCCTGGGGGGGCAAAATGATGGATATTAGACCCCCCCGTGGGGATTTTGGGGTGTTCTCAGTGCCCCCAAACTGTTCATGATGTCCTGAAAGGGACAAAAATCCCTCCTGTAGCTTCAGCCCTTCCTGCTCTGCCTCCGTGATGCCCTGGGAGGGCAAAAAAACCAACTTCAGACCCTGCTCATAGAGAGTTTGGGGTGTTCTCAGTGCCCCCAATCCCTCCATGATGCCCTGAGAGGGATAAAAATTCCCCCACATTTCCCCCCTGCAGCTCCAGCCCTTCTGCTCTGTCTCCATTATGCCCTGAGAGGGCAAAAAAACCAACATCAGACCCTGCTCATGGAGGTTTTGGGGTGTTCTCAGTGCCCCCAATCCCTTCATGATGCCCTGAGAGGGATAAAAATTTCTCCTGTGGCTCCAACCCTTCCTGCTCTGCCTCCATTATGTCCTGGGGGGGCAGGAAAACCAACATCAGACCCCCTTCATGGAGAGTTTGGGGTGTTCTCAGTGCCCCCAAACTGTTCATGATGCCCTGAGAGGGGATAAAAATCCCTCCTGAGAGGGATAAAAATCCCTCCTGTAGCTCCAGCCCTTCCTACTCTGCTTCTGTGATGCCCTGGGGGGGCAGGAAAATGCACATCAGAACCCCCCCGTGGGGATTTTGGGGTGTTCTCAGTGCCCCCAAACTGTTCATGATGCCCTGAGAGGGATAAAAATTTCTCCTGTGGCTCCAACCCTTCCTGCTCTGCCTCCATTATGTCCTGGGGGGGCAGGAAAACCAACATCAGACCCTGCTCATGGAGAGTTTGGGGTGTTCTTCTCAGCAGCCCCAAACTGTTCATGATGCCCTGAAAGGGACAAAAATCTCCCCTGTAGCTCCAGCCCTTCCTGCTCTGCCTTGGTTATGTCCTAGGGGGGTAGAAAAAAGGACATCAGACCCTGCTCATAGAGAGTTTGGGGTGTTCTCAGTGCCCCCAACCCCTTCATGATGCTCTGAAAGGGATAAAAATTTCTCCTGTGGCTCCAGCCCTTCCTGCTCTGCCTCTGTGATGCCCTGGGGGGGCAGGAAAATGCACATCAGGACCCCCCCGTGGAGATTTTGGGGTGTTCTCAGCACCCCCAATCACTCCATGATGCTCTGAGAGGCATAAAAAATTCTGTCAGATCCCCCCCAGTTCTGTCACATTTCCCTCTGTAGCTCCAGCCCTTCCTGCTCTGTCTCCGTTATGTCCTAGGGGGGTAGAAAGAAGGACATCAGACACCCCCCATGGAGATTTTGGGGTGTTCTCAGTGCCCCCAAACTGTTCATGATGCCCTGAGAGGGACAAAAATCCCTCCTGTAGCTCCAGCCCTTCCTGCTCTGCCTCCGTGATGCCCTGGGGGGGCAGGAAAATGCACATCAGACCCTGCTCATGGAGGTTTTGGGGTGTTCTCAGTACCCCCAATCCCTTCATGATGCTCTGAGAGGGATAAAAAATTCTGTCAGATCCCCCCCAGTTCTGTCACATTTCCCTCTGCAGCTCCAGCCCTTCCTGCTCTGCCTCTGAGATGTCCTGGGGGGGCAGGAAAATGGAGATCAGACCCCCCCGTGGGGATTTTGGGGTGTTCTCAGTGCCCCCAATCACTCCACAACCCCCTCAGGGTGGCACAACCCCAACCCTCACCCCCTCCCCAGCCCTTCAGGTGCCCCCCAACCCCTCCATAACCTCCCAAAAGTGCCATACCCACAACCCTCATCCCATCCTCAGAGCTT
Organism: Agelaius phoeniceus; assembly: GCF_020745825.1. Lineage (NCBI taxonomy): Eukaryota > Metazoa > Chordata > Aves > Passeriformes > Icteridae > Agelaius > Agelaius phoeniceus. The sequence goes on along the minus strand of NW_026531294.1, from coordinate 32,174 downwards.
TTGGGGTACCCCCAACACCCCTATAAACCCTTAAGGGTGCCACAACCCCAACCCTCACCCCCTCCTCAGAGCTTTTGGGGTACCCCTAACACCCCAAACTCCTCCATAACCCCCTCAGGGTGACACAACCACAACCTTCACCCCCTCCTCAGACTTTCTGGGGTGCCCCTAACACCCCTATAAACCCTTAGGGGTGCCACAAACACAACCCTCACCCCTTTCCCAGAGCTTTTGGGGTACCCCAACCCTTCCATAACCCCCTGAAGGTGCCACAACCCCAACCCTCACCCCCTCCCCAGCCCTTCAGGTGCCCCCCAACCCCTCCACAACCCCCCAAAAATGCCACAACCCCCCCCCCCCTCCATCTCCCCCTACCCCTTCCCCATTGTTGGGGGGCGCCCCCCACCCTCCCCCCCCCGTATTTTCGGGGGTGCCCCCACCTTCTCGAGCAGGGCCTTGCGCAGCTTGCGCTCCTCCTGCACGAGCACGAACATCTCCTTGTGCACGGCGGCCGCCAGGTTCAGGTCCAGCTTCTCGGGGCTGGCCGCCATCTTGCAGATCAGCTCCTCGTGCGAGAACACGCAGTAGCGGCGCAGGCGGCGATAGTGCTCGATGCACTGCCGGCCTGCGGGGAGCTGGGGGGAAATGGGGGGTCAGGGGGGTCCCCAAAACCCCTGGGACATCCTAAACATAGCCCTGAACCCAGCTGGGCTGAGCCCCCAAAGCTGGGATAGCCCAGTGCTCAGTGTAGTGCTCGATGCACTGCCGGCCTGCAGGGAGCTGGGGGGAAAACGGGGGGTCAGGGGGGTCCCCGAAATCTGGGGGGACCCCTAAACACAGCCCTGAACCCAGCTGGGCTGAGCCCCCAAAGCTGGGATAGCCCAGGGCTCAGTGTAGTGCCTGGGTAGTGCTCGATGCACTGCCGGCCTGCAGGGAGCTGGGGGGAAAACGGGGGGTCAGGGGGGTCCCCAAAACCCCTGGGACATCCTAAACACAGCCCTGAACCCAGCGGGGTAAGCCCAGGGCTGAGCCCCCAAAGCTGGGGTACCCCAGAACTCAATGTAGTGCCTGGGTAGTGCTCGATGCACTGCTGGCCTGCGGGGAGCTGGGGGGGAAACGGGGGTCAGGGGGGTCCCCGAAATCTGGGGGGACCCCTAAACACAGCCCCGAACCCAGCTGGGGTAACCCCAGTGCTCAAACACCCTACAGATCTGAACTGGGTAGTGCTCGATGCACTGCCGGCCTGCGGGGAGCTGGGGGGAAAATGGGGGGAAATGGGGGCTCAGGGGGGTCCCCGAAATCCGGGGGGACCCCTAAACACAGCCCTGAACCCAGTGGGGTAACCCCAGGGCTGAGCCCCCAAAGCTGGGATAGCCCAGGGCTCAGTGTAGTGCTCGATGCGCTGCCGGCCTGCGGGGAGCTGGGGGGAAAAACGGGGGTCAGGGGGGTCCCCAAAACCTCACAGACCCCCTAAACACAGCCCTGAACCCAGTGGAGTAACCCCAGTGCTCAGACACCCCATAGCCCTGTACTGGGTAGTGCTCGATGCACTGCCGGCCTGCAGGGAGCTGGGGGGAAACGGGGGGAAATGGGGGGTCCCCAAAATATGGGGGGACCCTCTGGACACCCTAAACACAGCCCTGAACCCAGCTGGGTAACCCCAGTGCTCAGACACCCCATAGCCCTGCACCGGGTAGTGCTCAATGCACCCCCTTGCCTGCAGGGAGCTGGGGGGAAATGGGGGCTCAGGGGGGTCCCCGAAATCTGGGGGGACCCCTAAACACAGCCCTGAACCCAGCTGAACCCCCAAACTTGGGAACCCTCCCATAGCCTTGAACTGGGTAGTGCTCGACGCACTGCCGGCCTGCAGGGAGCTGGGGGGAAAACGGGGGGTCAGGGGGGTCCCCGAAATCTGGGGGGACCCCTAAACACAGCCCCGAACCCAGTGGGGTAACCCCAGGGCTGAGCCCCCAAAGCTGGGATAGCACAGAACTCAGTGTAGTGCCTGGATAGTGCTCGAGGCACTGCCGGCCTGCGGGGAGCTGGGGGGAAAACGGGGGTCAGGGGGGTCCCCAAAACCTGAGAGAGCCCCTGGACACCCTAAACACAGCCCTGAACCCAGTGGGGTAACCCCAGGGCTGAGCCCCCAAAGCTGGGATAACCCAGATCTCAGTGTAGTGCCTGGGTAGTGCTTGATGCACTGCCGGCCTGTGGGGAGCTGGGGGAAAATGGGGGGTCAGGGGGGTCCCCAAAACATGGGGGGACCCCCTGGACACCCTAAACACAGCCCTGAACCCAGCTGAACCCCCAAACTTGGGAACCCTCCCATAGCCCTGTACTGGGTAGTGCTCGATGCATCCCCTGCCTGTGGGGAGCTGGGGGAAAAACGGGGGGAAATGGGGGGTCCCCGAAATCTGGGGGGACCCCTAAACACAGCCCTGAACCCAGCTGGGTAACCCCAGTGCTCAAACACCCTATAGACCTGAACTGGGTAGTGCTCGATGCACTGACGGCCTGCGGGGAGCTGGGGGGAAAACGGGGGTCAGGGGGGTCCCCAAAACCCCTGGGACATCCTAAACACAGCCCTGAACCCAGCGGGGTAACCCCAGTGCTCAGACACCCCATAGACTTGTATTGGGTAGTGCTCAATGCACTGCCGGCCCGCGGGGAGCTGGGGGAAAAAACGGGGGGAAATGGGGGCTCAGGGGGGTCCCCGAAATCTGGGGGGACTCCTAAACACAGCCCTGAACCAAGCAGAGTAACCCCAGTGCTCAGACACCCCATAGACCTGAACTGGGTAGTGCTCGATGCGCTGCCGGCCTGCAGGGAGCTGGGGGGGAACGGGGGGAAATGGGGGGTCAGGGGGGTCCCCGAAATCTGGGGGGACCCCTAAACACAGCCCTGAACCCAGCTGGGCTGAGCCCCCAAAGCTGGGATAGCCCTGTACTGGGTAGTGCTCGATGCACTGCCGGCCTGCGGGGAGCTGGGGGGAAACGGGGGGTCAGGGGGGGCCCCAAAACATGGGGGGATCCCTAAACACAGCCCTGAACCCAGTGGGGTAACCCCAGAGCTGATCCCCCAAAGCTGGGATAGCCCAGGGCTCAGTGTAGTGCCTGGATAGTGCTCGATGCACTGCCAGCCTGCGGGGAGCTGGGGGGAAATGGGGGAAAATGGGGGCTCAGGGGGGTCCCCAAAACCTGAGAGAGCCCCTGGACACCCTAAACACAGCCCTGAACCCAGCTGGGCTGAGCCCCCAAAGCTGGGATAGCCCAGTGCTCAGTGTAGTGCTCGATGCACTGCCGGCCTGCGGGGAGCTGGGGGGAAAACGGGGGGTCAGGGGGGTCCCTAAAATCTGGGGGGACCCTCTGGACACCCTAAACACAGCCCTGAACCCAGCTGGGTAACCCGAGTGCTCAGACACCCCATAGCCCTGCACTGGGTAGTGCTCGATGCATTGCCGGCCTGCAGGGAGCTGGGGGGAAAACGGGGGGTCAGGGGGGTCCCTAAAACATGGGGGGACCCCCTGGACCCCCTAAACACAGCCCTGAATCCAGTGGGGTAACCCCAGTGCTCAGACACCCCATAGACTTGTACTGGGTAGTGCTCGATGCACTGCCGGCCTGCAGGGAGCTGGGGGAAAATGGGGGCTCAGGGGGGTCCCCGAAATCTGGGGGGACCCCTAAACACAGCCCTGAACCAAGCAGAGTAACCCCAGTGCTCAAACACCCTATAGACCTGAACTGGGTAGTGCTCGATGCACTGCCGGCCTGCAGGGAGCTGGGGGGAAAAACGGGGGGTCAGGGGGTCCCCAAAACCCCTGGGACACCCTAAACACAGCCCTGAACCCAGTGGGGTAACCCCAGTGCTGATCCCCCAAAGCTGGGAACCCTCCCATAGCCCTGAACTGGGCAGTGCTTGATGCATCCCCTGCCTGTGGGGAGCTGAGGGGAAAATGGGGGCTCAGGGGGGTCCCCAAAACCTCAGAGAGCCCCTGGACACCCTAAACACAGCCCTGAACCCATTGGAGTAACCCCAGTGCTCAGACACCCCATAGACTTGTACTGGGTAGTGCTCGATGCACTGCCGGCCTGCGGGGAGCTGGGGGAAAATGGGGGGTCAGGGGGGTCCCCGAAATCTGGGGGGACCCTCTGGACACCCTAAACACAGCCCTGAACCCAGCTGAACCCCCAAACTTGGGAACCTTCCCATAGCCCTGTACTGGGTAGTGCTCGATGCACTGCCGGCCTGCAGGGAGCTGGGGGAAAAACGGGGGGTCAGGGGGGTCCCCAAAACCTCAGAGACCCACTAAACACAGCCCTGAACCCAGTGGGGTAACCCCAGGGCTGAGCCCCCAAAGCTGGGATAGCCCAGGGCTCAGTGTAGTGCTCAATGCACTGCCGGCCTGCGGGGAGCTGGGGGAAAACGGGGGTCAAGAGGGACCCCAAAACCTGGGGGCACCCCTAAACACAGCCCTGAACCCAGCTGAACCCCCAAACTTGGGAACCCTCCCATAGCCCTGTACTGGGTACACTCGATGCACTGCCGGCCCGCGGGGAGCTGGGGGAAAAATGGGGGGAAATGGGGGCTCAGGGGGGTCCCCAAAACCTCAGAGACCCCCTAAACACAGCCCTGAACCCATTGGAGTAACCCCAGTGCTGATCCCCCAAAGCTGGGGTACCCCAGATCTCAGACACCCCATAGCCCTGCACTGGGTAGTGCTGAATGCACCCCCTGCCTGTGGGGAGCTGAGGGGAAAATGGGGGCTCAGGGGGGTCCCCAAAACCTGGGGGCACCCCTAAACACAGCCCTGAACAGATCTCAGCACCCCCAAACCCGGGGAACCCCCCCATAGCCCTGACCTGGGCAGTGCTCAATGCTCCCCCTGCCTGTGGGGGCTCCCCAAAACGGGGCCCAGAATATTCTGGATATTTTCCTTTCCTCCCCAGGTGCATTTTCCACCTCCCAGGTACTTTCTATGCCCCTCCAAGCACATTTTGTGTCCCCCTGAATTTTCTTTTCCTTCCTTTCCCCACCCTCAAATTTCCCCGTCCCCCGTAAATTTTTCTTTGCCCTCCTCCGCTTTCCTCCTTGATTCCCCCATGTATTTTCTGCCTCCCCAGGCGAATTTCCTGCCCCTCCCAGGTTATTTTGGAGCCCCCCCCGAGCTCACCCAGTCAGCCGTGCAGAAGTTGACGGCCTCAGCAAAGTTGTAGCCCTGGTTGAAGCCGCTGTGGTAGGCGCGGGGGAAGGTGATGACGAACTCGCCTGCGCATTGGTTGGTCCGGACCACCTGGGGGCGCACCTGAGCTCAGCGCCGGCCTCGGGAGGGGGGGACAGGGCTGGGGACAGGGGATGGGGACGGCCCCAAACTCACGGGGACGCCGTGGGCCATGAGGGTGTTGGGGTTCATGAGGGTGACGAGCTGGTGCAGGAGGTCGGGCTGGCTCTCGAACAGCTCCGGCGTCAGCTTCTTCATCACCTCCTCCAGGTGCTCGGCCGCGAACGACGGGACCCCGTACCAGGTCTTGGGCTCGCCCCTGGGGGAGAGGGAGAGCCCAAAAACCTCCTTAGTCCAGCCTAAAAACCTCCTCATCCCATTCTGTACCACTGCAAAAACCTCATCCCACCCCGTACCAGGTCTTGGGCTCGCCCCTGGGGTGGGGGACACCCCAAAAACCTCCTTATTCCACCCCAAAAAAACCTCCCTATTCCATCCTAAAAACCTCCTGATCTCACCCCAAAAACCTCCTTAGTCCAGCCTAAAAACCTTCTCATTCCACCCTAACAACCTCGTCCCACCCCGTACCAGGTCTTGGGCTCGCCCCTGGGGGAGAGGGAGAGCCCAAAAACCTCCTTATTGCATCCTAAAAACCTCCTTAGTCCAGCCCAAAAACCTCCTTATTCTATCCCAAAAACCTCCTTATTGCATCCTAAAAACCTCCTCATTCCACCCCAAAAACCTCCTTATTCCATCCTAAAAACCTCCTTAGTCCAGCCTAAAAACCTCCTGATCCAGCCTAAAAACCTCCTCATCCCATTCTGTACCGCCCCAAAAACCTCCTGATCCCACCCCAAAAACCTCCTTAGTGCAGCCTAAAAACCTCCCAATTCCATCCTAAAAACCTCCTCGTCCCACCCCAAAAACTTCCTCATCCCACCCCAAAAACCTCCTTATTCCATCCTAACAACCTCCTTAGTCCATCCTAAAAACCTCCTCATCTCACCCCAAAAACCTCCTTATTCTATGATAAAAACCTCCTCATCTCACCCCAACAACCTCGTTATTCTATCCTAAAAACCTGCCTATTCCATCCTAAAAACCTCATCCCACCCCAAAACCCTCCTCATGCCACCCCAAAAAATTCCTTATTACACCCCAAAAACCTCCTCATTCCACCCCAAAAACTTCCTCATCCCATTCTGTACCACCCCAAAAATTTCCTCATCCCACCCCGTACCAGGTCTTGGGCTCAGTCCTGGGGGTGTGGGAGACCCCAAAAACCTCCTTGTTCTATCCTAAAAACCTCCTCATCTCACCCCAAAAACCTCCTTATTACACCCCAAAAACCTCCTTATTCTATCCTAAAAACCTGCTCATCCCACCCCGTACCAGGTCTTGGGCTCGCCCCTGGGGGAGAGGGAGAGCCCAAAAACCTCCTTATTCCATCCTAAAAACCTCCTCATCCCACCCCAAAAACCTCCTTAGTCCAGCCTAAAAACCTTCTTATCCCACCCCAAAAACCTCCTCATCCCATTCTGTACCGCCCCAAAATCCTCCTCATCTCACCCCAAAAACCTCCTTATTCTATCCTAAAAACCTTGTTATTCTATCCTAAAAACCTGGCTATTCCATCCTAAAAACCTCCCTATTCCACCCCAAAAACCTCCTTATTCTATCCTAAAAACCTCCCTATTCTATCCTAAAAACCTCCTTAGTGCATCCTAAAAACCTCCTCATCTCACCCCAAAAACCTCCTTATTCTATCCTAAAAACCTCCTCATCCCACCCCGTACCAGGTCTTGGGCTCACCCCTGGGGTGGGGGAGAGCCCAAAAACCTCCTTAGTCCAGCCTAAAAACCTCCTCATCCCACCCCAAAAACCTCCTTATTGCATCCTAAAAACCTCCTTAGTCCAGCCTAAAAACCTCCTTAGTCCAGCCTAAAAACCTCCCTATTCTATCATGAAAACCTCCTCGTCCCAGCCCAAAAACTTCCTCATCTCACCCCAAAAAACCACCTTATTCTATCCTAAAAACCTCCTTAGTCCATCCTAAAAACCTCCCTATTCCATCCTAAAAACCTCCTCATCTCACCCCAAAAACCTCGTCCCACCCCGTACCAGGTCTTGGGCTCGCCCCTGGGGTGAGGGAGAGCCCAAAAACCTCCTTAGTGCAGCCTAAAAACCTCCTCATCCAACCCCAAAAACCTCCTTAGTCCAGCCTAAAAACCACCTTATTCTATCCCAAAAACCTCCTTATTCTATCCTAAAAACCTCCCTATTCCATCCTAAAAACCTCCTCATCTCACCCCAAAAACCTCCTGATCCCACCCAAAAAACCTCCTTAGTCCAGCCTAAAAACCTCCATATTCTATCCCAAAAACCTCCTTATTGCATCCTAAAAACCTCCTCATCCCACCCCAAAAACCTCCTTAGTCCAGCCTAAAAACCTTCTCATTCCACCCCAAAAACTTCCTCATGCCACCCCAAAAAATTCCTTATTACACCCCAAAAACCTCCTCACCCCACCCCAAAAACCTCCTGATCTCATCCTCTACCGTGTCTTGGGTTTGCCCCTGGGGATGGGAGACCCCAAAAATGTCCTTATTCCAACCCCAAAAACCTCCTGACCTCACCCCAAAAACCTCCTCATCCCACCCCAAAAACCTCCTCATCCCACCCCAAAACCTCCTTATTACACCCCAAAAACCTCCTTAGTCCATCCTAAAAACCTCCTCATCCCACCCCAAAAACTTCCTCATCCCACCCCGTACCAGGTCTTGGGCTCGCCCCTGGGCATGGGACACCCCAAAAACCTCCTTAGTCCACCCCAAAAAATTCCTTATTACACCCCAAAACCCTCCTCATTCCACCCCAAAAACTTCCTCATCCCATTCTGTACCGCCCCAAAAACCTCCTCATCCCACCCCGTACCAGGTCTTGGGCTCAGCCCTGGGGGTGTGGGAGACCCCAAAAACCTCCTTGTTCTATCCTAAAAACCTCCTCATCTCACCCCAAAAACCTCCTTATTACACCCCAAAAACCTCCTTATTCTATCCTAAAAACCTCCTCATCCCACCCCAAAAACCTCCTTAGTCCATCCTAAAAACCTCCTCATCCCATTCTGTACCGCCCCAAAAACCTCCTGATCCCACCCCAAAAACCTCCTTATTCTATCCCAAAATCCTCCTTATTCTATCATAAAAACCTCCTCATCCCACCCCAAAAACCTCCTTATTCCATCCTAAAAGTTTCATCATCCCATCCTAAAAACCTCCTCGTCCCATTCTGTACTGCCCCAAAAATCTCCTCGTCCCACCCCGTACCAGGTCTTGGGCTCGCCCCTGGGGTGAGGGACACCCCAAAAACCTCCTTAGTCCAGCCTAAAAACCTCCTCATCCCACCCCAAAAACCTCCTTATTACACCCCAACAACCTCGTTATTCTATCCCAAAAACCTTCTCGTCCCACCCCAAAAACCTCCTCATCTCACCCCAACAACCTCGTTATTCTATCCTAAAATCCTCCTTATTCCATCCTAAAAACCTCCTCATCTCACCCCAACAACCTCGTTATTCTATCCTAAAATCCTCCTTATTGCATCCTAAAAACTTCCTCATCTCACCCCAAAAACCTCCTTATTACACCCCAAAAACCTCCTTATTCCATCCTAAAAACCTCCTTAGTCCATCCTAAAAACCTCCTGATCCCACCCCAAAAATCTCCTCGTCCCACCCCGTACCAGGTCCTGGGCTCTCCCCTGGGCATGGGACACCCCAAATCTGCTCCTCCCGACCCCCAAATACCCCACAATCGCCCCCTGGACACCCAAAATCACCCCAAAGTCGCTCCCCAAGTGCCCCAAACACCCCAAAGTTGCCCCCAAATGCCCCCCAGACACCCCTAAATGCCTCAAAGTTGCCCCCAAATGCCCCAAAGTTGCCCCAAATGCCCCAAAGTTGCCCTTCTGGCCCCCCAGACACCCCCTAAATGCCCCAAAGTTGTCCCCGAAGTTGCCCCTAAATGCCCCAAAGCTGCCCCCAAATGCCCCCCAGACACCCCCGAAATTGCCCCCAAATGCCCCAGTTGCTCCCAAATGCCCCAAAGTTGCCCCCAAATGCCCCCCAGACACCCCCAAATGCCCCAAAGCTGCCCCAAAGTTGGCCCCGAAGTTGGCCCCGAAGTTGCCCCCAAATGCCCCGAAGTTGCCCCAAATGCCCCAAAGTTGCCCCCAAATGCCCCCCAGACGCCCCCAAAATTGCCCCCAAATGCCCCTGGGTGCCCCCAAATGCCCCTGGGTGTCCCCAAATGCCCCCCAGACACCCCCGAAATTGCCCCCAAATGCCCCAAATGCCCCGAAGCTGCCCCTAAATGCCCCAAAGCTGCCCCTAAATGCCCCCCAGTCACCCCTAAATGCCCCCCAGTCACCCCCAAATGCCCCAAACCTGCCCCCAAATGCCCAAAGCTGCCCCTAAATGCCCCAAAGTTGCCCCAAATGCCCCCCAGCCACCCCTAAATGCCCCTAGACACCCCTAAATGCCCCCCAAAGTTGCCCCCAAATGCCCCCTAGATGCCCCTAAATGCCCCCCAAAGCTGCCCCCAAATGCCCCCCAGACACCCCCAAAATTGCCCCCAAATACCCCGAAGTTGCCCCCAAATGCCCCAAAGTTGGCCCCGAAGTTGCCCCCAAATGCCCCCCAGACATTCCCCAAATGCCCCAAAGTTGCCCCAAATGCCCCCCAGACACCCCCAAATGCCCCAAAGTTGGCCCCAAAGTGGCCCCAAATGCCCCCCAGACACCCCCAAAATTGCCCCCAAGTGCCCCAAAATTACCCCAAATGCCCTGAAGCTGCCCCTAAGTGTCCTCCAGACACCCCCCAAATGCCCCCCAGCCACCCCCAAATGCCCCTGGGTGCCCCTAAATGCCCCTGGGTGTCCCCAAATGCCCCCCAGACACCCCCGAAATTGCCCCCAAATGCCCCAAAATTGCCCCCAAATTTGCCCCCAATGCTTCAAAGTTGCCCCCAAATGCCCGCCAGACACCCCTAAATGCCCCCCAGACACCCCCAAAATTGCCCCCAAATGCCCCGAAGTCGCCCCCAAATGCCCCCCAGACACCCCCAAATGCCCCGAAGTTGCCCCAAATGCCCCGAAGTTGCCCCAAATGCCCCTGGGTGCCCCCAAATGCTCCAAAGTTGCCCCCAAATGCCCCAAAGCTGCCCCAAATGCCCCCCAGCCACCCCTAAATGCCCCCCAGCCACCCCCTAAATGCCCCCCAGACAGCCCCGAAATTGCCCCCAAATGCCCCAGTTGCTCCCAAATGCCCCAAAGTTGCCCCCAAATGCCCCCCAGACACCCCCAAATGCCCCAAAGCCACCCCCAAATGCCCCCCAGACACCCCCAAATGCCCCAAAGCTGCCCCAAAGTTGGCCCCGAAGTTGGCCCCGAAGTTGCCCCAAATGCCCCAAAGTTGCCCCCAAATGCCCCTGGGTGCCCCAAATGCCCTGAAGTTGCCCCAAATGCCCCTGGGTGCCCCAAATGCCCCTGGGTGCCCCCAAATGCCCCGAAGTTGCCCCAAATGCCCCCCAGCCACCCCCCAAATGCCCCGGGGTGCCCCGAATGCCCTGAAGTTGCCCCAAATGCCCCAAAGTGGCCCCCAAATGCCCCCCAGACACCCCCCAAATGCCCCGAAGTTGCCCCCAAATGCCCCAAAGTTGCCCCTCTGGCACCCCAGCCACCCCCTAAATGCCCCCCAGACACCCCCAAATGCCCCAAAGCTGCCCCAAATGCCCCAAAGTGGCCCCAAATGCCCCCCAGACACCCCCAAATGCCCCCCAGACACCCCCAAAATTGCCCCCAAGTGCCCCAAAGCTGCCCCAAATGCCCCAAAGTTGGCCTCGAAGTTGCCCCAAATGCCCCAAAGTTGCCCCCAAATGCCCCCCAGACACCCCCGAAATTGCCCCCAAATGCCCCTGGGTGCCCCCAAATGCCCCCCAGACACCCCCGAAGTTGCCCCAAATTTGCCCCCAATGCCCCAAATTTGCCCCAAATGCCCCAAAGCCGCCCCAAATGCCCCGGGGTGCCCACCAGTGGAGGTAGTTGATGGAGTAGCTCCAGTGGTCCTCGATGTGCCAGCAGAAGGCTGAGAACACCATGCCCACGTAGAGCCAGGGCACCTTCATGCCCGAGATGTCGGCGTTGATGTGGCACAGCACCGACTGCTGCAGCACCGGCATCACGTTCAGGTTCCAGCCGCTGCCCGCGTACTCCTGGGGACACACAGGGGGGACAGGGTCACCGGGGACAGGGGGACAGCCAGGGACAGGGTCAACCAGGGGACATGGGGACACACAGGGGAGGGGGACACACAGGGAATGGGGACACACAGGGACAGGGTCACCAGGGGACATGAGGACACACAGGGGACATGGGGACAGCCAGGGACAGGGTCACCGGGGGACAGGGGGACACACAGGGGACATGGGGACAGCCAGGGACAGGGTCACCGGGGGACAGGGGGACACACAGGGACATGGGGACAGGGTCACCGGGGGACAGGGGGACACACAGGGGACAGACAGGGGACACCAGGGGATGGGGACACCCGGGAGACATGGGGACACCGGGGGGACAGGGTCACCGGGGGACATGGGGACACACAGGGGATATGGGGACAGCCAGGGGGACATGGGGACACCCAGGGAATGGGGACACACAGGGCACAGCCAGGGGACAGCGTCACCCAGGGGACATGGGGACATTGAGGGGACATGGGGACACCCAGGGGACATGGGGACAGCCAGGGGACATGGGGACAGCCAGGGGGACATGGGGACACCCAGGGGACAGGGTCACCAGGGGACATGGGGACACACAGGGGACACAGGGACAGCCAGGGGACAGCCAGGGGACAGCATCACCCAGGGGAGGGGGACACCGGGGGGACAGGGTCACTGGGGATGGGGACACACAGGGGACAGCGTCACCCAGGGGATGGGGACACTGAGGGGACATAGGGACACCCAGGGATGGGGACACCCAGGGATGGGGACACCCAGGGGACAGGGTCACCAGGGATGGATGGGGACACCGAGGGGGGACAGGGTCAACCAGGGGATGAGGACACACAGAGGACAGGGTCACCGGGGATGGGGACACACAGGGGACATGGGGACACTGAGGGATGGATGGGGACACCTGGGAGACACAGGGTCACCCAGGGGGGATGGGGACAGCCAGGGGACACCGGGGACAGCGTCACCCAGGGGACATGGGGACACCCAGGGGACATGGGGACAGCCAGGGGACAGCGTCACCCAGGGCATGGGGACACCGAGGGGACATGGGGACACGCGGCGAATGGATGGGGACACCCAGGGACAGGGTCACCAGGGATGGGGACACCCAAGGGGACATGGGGACACTGAGGGGACATGGGGACAGCCAGGGGACAGCCAGGGGACAGCGTCACCCAGGGGACATGGGGACACCCGGGGGACATGGGGACACCCGGGGGACATGGGGACACCCAGGGAATGGGGACACCCAGGGGATGGGGACACCCAGGGAATGGGGACACCCGGGGGATGGGGACACCCGGGGGACATCCAGGGACAGGGTCACCCAGGGATGGGGACACCCAGGGGATGGGGACACTGAGGGATGGATGGGGACACCCAGGGGACAGCGTCACCAGGGGACGGGGACACCCAGGGAATGGATGGGGACACCCGGGGAATGGGGACACCCAGGGGACGGGGACACCCAGGGATGGATGGGGACACGCAGGGGACACCCAGGGACAGCGTCACCAGGGATGGGGACACCGAGGGGACAGGGTCACCAGGGGATGGGGACACCCAGGGAATGGGGACACCCAGGGGACATGGGGACAGCGTCACCAGGGCATGGGGACGCCCGGGGGACAGTGTCACCCAGGGGATGGGGACACTGAGGGGACACCGAGGTGACAGTGTCCCCCCCGGGAGAAGTGACAATGTCCCTGGCCAGAGGTGACAAAGTCCCTGGCAGTGTCCCCCCAGGGGAGGTGACAATTTCCCCCTGGGGGAAGTGACGCTGTCCCCACTGTGCCACCTCCTCCTCAGGGAAGGTGACACTGTCCCTGTGGCAGTGCCCTGGGGGAGGTGACAATGCCCCAGGGGGAGGTGGCACTGTCCCCAATGTCCCCAGTGTCCCCAGCATCCCCACTGTCCCCAGTGTCCCCAGCATCCCCACTGTCCCCAGTGTCCCCATTGTCCCCAGTGTCCCCAATGTCCCCAGCGTCCCCAACGTCCCCAATGTCCCCAGTGTCCCCATTGTCCCCACTGTCCCCAATGTCCCCATTGTCCCCAGTGTCCCCATTGTCCCCCCATTGTCCCCATTGTCCCCAAGTCCCCACTGTCCCCATTGTCTCTATGAGCTCCCCAAGTCCCCACTGTCCCCACTGTCCCCATTGTCCCCAATGTCCCCATTGTCCCCAGCATCCCCATTGTCCCCATTGTCCCCATTGTCCCCAGTGTCCCCAATGTCCCCAGTGTCCCCAGTGTCCCCAGTGTCCCCAATGTCCCCAATGTCCCCATTGTCCCCAGCATCCCCATTGTCCCCATTGTCCCCATTGTCCCCAGTGTCCCCATTGTCCCCAGCATCCCCATTGTCCCCAATGTCCCCAGTGTCCCCAGTGTCCCCACTGTCCCCACTGTCCCCAATGTCCCCACTGTCCCCATTGTCCCCATTGTCCCCACTGTCCCCAGTGTCCCCATTATCCCCATTGTCCCCAGCGTCCCCACTGTCCCCATTGTCCCCAGCGTCCCCACTGTCCCCATTGTCCCCAATGTCCCCGGCGTCCCCACTGTCCCCACTGTCCCACCTCCTCCTGGGGGAACATGACACCATCCCTGTGGCAGTGCCCTGGGGGAGGTGGCACTGTCCTCAATGTCCCCATTGTCCCCATTGTCCCCATTGTCCCCATTGTCCCCAATGTCCCCAGCGTCCCCAATGTCCCCACTGTCCCCACTGTCCCCAATGTCCCCAGTGTCCCCATTGTCCCCGGTGTCCCCAGCGTCCCCAGCGTCCCCAGCATCCCCACTGTCCCCAGTGTCCCCATTGTCCCCAATGTCCCCAGTGTCCCCATTGTCCCCACTGTCCCCACTGTCCCCAATGTCCCCACTGTCCCCAGTGTCCCCAATGGCCCCAGCATCCCCAATGTCCCCACTGTCCCCAGCATCCCCATTGTCCCCAGTGTCCCCAGCGTCCCCAGTGTCCCCATGTCCCCATTGTCCCCAATGTCCCCACTGTCCCCACTGTCCCCATTGTCCCCAGTGTCCCCAGTGTCCCCAATGTCCCCAGCGTCCCCACTGTCCCCAGTGTCCCCACTGTCCCCATTGTCCCCATTGTCCCCAGTGTCCCCAGTGTCCCCAGTGTCCCCACTGTCCCCATTGTCCCTAGTGTCCCCACTGTCCCCACTGTCCCCACTGTCCCCAGTGTCCCCACCTCCTCCTCGGGGGACAGGCGCCGTTTGCCGTCGCGCACGGGGAAGCCGGAGCCGAACTCCTTGGAGTGGATGTCGGCGCCGTACTCCACGGTCACGTCCTCCTCGATGCTGTTCACCAGGCGCCAGAACTCCTTCTCCACCAGCTCCGTGGGCACCATCTGCGGGCAGGGGGCATTTTGGGGGCATTTGGAGGGGATTTGGGGGCATTTTGGGGGGATTTGGGGGCATTTTGGGGGTTTCTGGGGGGATTTTGGGGCTGGTCACCAGGTGCCAGAACGCCTTCTCCACCAGCTGTGTAGGCACCATCTGCGGGCAGGGGGCGTCAGGAGGGGATTTGGGGGCTTTTGGGGGGGATTTGGGGGGGATTCTGGGGCATTTTGGGGGGATTTGGGGGCATTTTGGGGTTTTCTTGGGCGATTTTGGAGCCAGTCACCAGGTACCAGAACTCCTTCTCCACCAGCTCCGTGGGCACCATCTGCGGGCAGGGGGTGCCAGGAGGGGTCAGGGAAGGGATTTGGGGGCTTTTGGGGGGGATTTGGGGGGGATTCTGGGGGCATTTTGGGAGGATTTGGGGGCATTTTGGGGGGATTTAGGGGCTTTTTGGGGGTTTCTGGGGGGATTTTGGGGCTGGTCACCAGGTACCAGAACTCCTTCTCCACCAGCTCCATGGGCACCATCTGTGGGTAGGGGGCATCAGGGGGGGATTTGGGGGCATTTTGTGGGAATTCTGGGGCATTTTGGGGGGATTTGGGGGCATTTTGGGGGGATTTGGGGGGAGGTTTGGGGGGGTTTTGGGGAGCATTTTGTGGGCATTTTGGAGCCGGTCACCAGGCACCAGAACCCTTCTCCACCAGCTCCGTGGGCACCATCTGCGGGCAGGGGGCGTCAGGAGGGGATTTGGGGGCTTTTGGGGAGATTTGGGGGCATTTTGTGGGGATTTGGGGGGGATTCTGGGGCATTTTGGGGGGATTTGGGGGCATTTTGGGGTTTTCTTGGGGGATTTTGGAGCCAGTCACCAGGCACCAGAACTCCTCCTCCACCAGCTCCGTGGGCACCATCTGCGGGCAGGGGGCATCAGCAGGGGTTGGGGAAAGGATTCGGGGGCTTTTTGGGGGTTTTTGGGGGGATTTGGGGGCATTTTGGGGGTTTCTGGGGGGATTTTGGGGCTGGTCACCCAAGCGCCAGAACTCCTCCTCCACCAGCTCCGTGGGCATCATCTGTGGGCAGGGGGCGTCAGGAGGGATTGGGAAGGGATTTGGGGGCTTTTGTGGGGGATTTAGGTGCATTTTGGGGGGATTTGGGGGCTTTTTGGGGGTTTCTGGGGGGATTTTGGGGCTGGTCACCCGGTGCCAGAACTCCTCCTCCACCAGCTCTGTGGGCACCATCTGTGGGCAGGGGGCGTCAGGAGGGATTGGGAAGGGTTTTGGGGGCTTTTGTGGGGGATTTGGGGGCATTTTGGGAAGATTTGGGGGCATTTTGGGGGGATTCTGGGGCATTTTGGGGGTTATTGGGGGGATTTTGGGGTTTTCTTGGGGGATTTAGGGGCTGGTCACCAGGTGCCAGAACTCCTTCTCCACCAGCTCTGTGGGCACCATCTGCGGGCAGGGGGCGTCAGGAGGGGTCAGGGAAAGGATTTTGGGGCTTTTGGGGGGGATTTGGGGGGATTCTGGGGCATTTTGGGGGGATTTGGGGGCATTTTGGGGTTTTCTTGGGGGATTTTGGAGCCAGTCACCAGGCACCAGAACTCCTCCTCCACCAGCTCCGTGGGCACCATCTGCGGGCAGGGGGCATCAGGAGGGGATTTGGGGGCATTTTGGGGGGATTCTGGGGCACTTTAAGGGGATTTGGGGGTATTTTGGGGGGATTTGGGGGCATTTTGGGGGTTTTGGGGGGCATTCTGAAGGGATTTTGGGGCTGTTCACCAGGCGCCAGAACTCCTTCTCCACCAGCTCCGTGGGCACCATCTGCGGGCAGGGGGCGTCAGGAGGGGATTTGGGGGCATTTTGTGGGAATTCTGAGGCATTTTGGGGGATTTGGGGGCATTTTGGGGGGATTTGGGGGCATTTTGGGGGTTTCTGGGGGGATTTTGGGGCCGGTCACCCGGTGCCAGAACTCCTCCTCCACCAGCTCCGTGGGCACCATCTGCGGGCAGGGGGCGTCAGGAGGGGTCAGGGAAGGGATTTGGGGGGGCCAAGGGCCTTCAAGGGGTCCTGGATGATTTTAGGGGTGTCTGGGGGAGACCTGGAGGGGTTTTGGGGGGTATCCAGGCAGGTTTTGGGGGCCTCAGATTGAGGGGAACATTGGAGCAGTCAGCCTTGAAGGCCTCACCCATGTACCCAAAGGGAGAGGAGCCCAAGGGAGTCTGGGGGGCTCAGGAGAGTCTGGGAGGTTTTGGGGGGACCCAGGGATATTTTTGGGGTCCGGGGGAGTTTTGGGGGGTTCCAGGGGGTTTTGGGGGTATCCAGACAGGTTTTGGGGTGCTCACATGGACAGGCATGTTGAAGCAGTCGGCCTTGAAGGCCTCACCCATGTCCCCAAAGGGAGAGGAGCTCAGGGGACTCTGGGGGGCTTAGGAGAGCCTGGGAGGTTTTTGGGGTCTGGGGGAGTTCTGGGGGTATCCAGGGGGTTCTGGGGGGATCCAGGGGGTTCTGGGGAGATCCAGGCGGGTTTTGGGGGATCCAGGCAGGTTTTGGGGGGCTCACATGGACAGGCATGTTGAAGTAGTCAGCCTTGAAGGCATCACCCATGTCCCCAAAGGGAGAGGAGTCCAATGGAGTCTGGGGGGCTCAGGGGAACCTGGGAGGTTTTGGGGGGACCCAGGGATATTTTTGGGGTCCAGGGGAGTTTTGGGGGGTTCCAGGGGGTTTTGGGGGTATCCAGACAGGTTTTGGGGGGCTCACATGGACGGGCATGTTGAAGCAGTCAGCCTTGAAGGCCTCACCCATGTCCCCAAAGGGAGGGGAGCTCAGGGGACTCTGGGGGGCTCAGGAGATCCAGGGGATTTTGGGGGGTACCCAGGGTGTTCTGGGGGGGTATCCAGGGGGTTTTGGGGGATCCAGGCAGGTTTTGGGGGGCTCACATGGACGGGCATGTTGAAGCAGTCAGCCTTGAAGGCCTCACCCATGTCCCCAAAGGGAGGGGAGCCCAATGGAGTCTGGGGGGCTCAGGAGAGTCTGGGGGGTTTTTGGGGTCCGGGGGAGTTCTGGGGGTATCCAGGGGGTTCTGGGGGTATCCAGGGGGTTCTGGGGGATCCAGGCAGGTTTTGGGGGATCCAGGCAGGTTTTGGGGGGCTCACATGGACGGGCATGTTGAAGTAGTCGGCCTTGAAGGCGTCGGCCATCTCCCCAAAGCTCTGCAGCGTGTACTCCCGCGTGGCCTGCTCGAAACCAAACGCCTCCGGGGGCCGCTTGCACTCCTGGGGGGACACCGGGGACATCAGGGGGCTTGGGGACACTGGGAGAGGTCACTGGGGACACTGGGAGGGGTCATTGGGGACACTGGGAGGGGTCACTGGGGACACTGGGAGGGGTCAAAGGGCTTGGGGACACTGGGAGGGGTCACTGGGGACACTGGGAGGGGACACTGGGGACACTGGGAGGGGTCACTGGGGACACTGGGAGGGGTCAAAGGGCTTGGGGACACTGGGAGAGGTCATTGGGGACACTGGGAGAGGTCATTGGGGACACTGGGAGGGGTTAAAGGGCTTGGGGGCACTGGGAGAGGTCACTGGGGACACTGGGAGGGGTCACTGGGGACACTGGGAGAGGTCAAAGGGCTTGGGGACACTGGGAGAGGTCATTGGGGACACTGGGAGAGGTCATTGGGGACACTGGGAAAAGTCATTGGGGACACTGGGAGGGGTCACTGGGGACACTGGGAGGGGTCACTGGGGACACTGGGAGGGGTCAAAGGGCTTGGGGACACTGGGAGGGGTCATTGGGGACACTGGGAGAGGTCATTGGGGACACTGGGAGAGGTCACTGGGGACACTGGGAGGGGTCACTGGGGACACTGGGAGGGGTCAAAGGGCTTGGGGACACTGGGAGGGGTCAAAGGGCTTGGGGACACTGGGAGGGGTCACTGGGGACACTGGGAGAGGTCATTGGGGACACTGGGAGAGGTCATTGGGGACACTGGGAGGGGTCAAAGGGCTTGGGGACACCAGGGGGAGTCAGGGGACAGCAGGAAAGGGTCAGGGGACACAAGGAAAGGGTCAGGGGACACAAGGAGGGGCAGGGGACACAAGGAGGGCTCACTGGGGACACCAGGGGTCAGGGGGTTTGGGGACACTGGGAGCGGTCACTGGGACACTGGGAGGGGTCAGGGGACACCAGGAGGGGTCACTGGGGACACTGGGGATCAGGGGGACTTGGGGACACCAGGAAAGGGTCAGGGGACACCAGGAGGGGTCACTGGGGACACCAGGGGTCAGCGGGGCTTGGGGACACCAGGAAAGGGTCAGGGGACATTAGGAGGGGTCAGGGGGTTTGGGGACACTGGGAGGAGTCATTGGGGACAGCTCCAGGTACTTGGGGACCCCCACAGAAAGCAGCTCAGGGGGTCCCTAACCCCACAGATCAGGGGGTCCCCAGCCCCACAGCCAGACCTGGATGGGATCTGGGAGCCCCCACCCCACACAATCACACCCAGAACTCCCTCAGCGCACAGGACACCACATAAATGGGATCTGGTCCCAACCCCACACGGGTCCCTAAAGATCAGGGGGTCCCTAAACCCACAGATCAGGGCGTCCCCGGCCCCATAAACAGAACTGGATGAGATTTGGGATCTTCCATCCCACAGATCAGAGGAACCCAGAGCCCCCTCACAGCACAGGACACCACATAAATGGGGTCCAGTCCCAACCCCACAGCTCAGGGGGTCCCAACCCCACAGCTCAGGGGGTCCCTAAACCCACACATCAGAGGGTCCCCAACCCCACAGATCAGGGTGTCCCTAACCCCATAGATCAAGGTGTCCCTAAACCCCAGAACAGGGGGTCCCCAGCCCCACAAACAGACCTGGATGTGATCTGGGACCCCCCACCCCACAAATCACACCCAGATCCCCTCACAGCACAGCACAGCACCCAAAGGGAGGAAGTTGCCAGCCCCACAGATCAGGGTGACCCTAAACCCACACATCAGAGGGTCCCAACCCCACAGATCAGGGTGTCCCTAACCCCACAGATCAGGGGGTCCCTAACCCCACAGATGGGTGACCCTAAACCCACAGATCAGGGTGACCCTAACCCCACAGATCAGGGGGTCCCAACCCCACACAATCACACCCAGATCCCCCCCTCACAGCACAGCACCCAATGGGAGATGATTCCCTGCCCCACAGATCAGGGGGTCTGAACCCCATAGATCAGGGTGACCCTAACCCCACACATCAGGGGGTCCCAACTGCACAGATGGGTGTCCCTAACCCCACAACCAGACCCGGATGTGATCTGAGACCCCCCACCCCACACAATCACACCCAGAACTCCCCACAGCACAGGACAGCACCCAAGGGGGGTTCCTGTTCCAGCCCTACAGGTCAGGGGGTCCCCAGCCCCACAACCAGCCCCGGATGTGATCCGGGACCCCTCACCCCACACAATCACACCCAGATCCCCTCACAGCACAGGACACCACACAAATGGGTCTGGTCCCAACCCCACAGATCAGGGGGTCCCAACCCCACAGATCACACCCAGATCCCCTCCCCTCACAGCACAGCACCCAATGGGAGCTGCTTCCCCGCCCCACCCGGGGTGTCCCCGCGGTGTCCCCAGGGTGTCCCCAGGGTGTCCCCGCGGTGTCCCCAGGGTGTCCCCAGGGTGTCCCCAGGATGTCCCCAGGGTGTCCCCGCGGTGTCCCCAGGGTGTCCCCGTGGTGTCCCCGGGGTGTCCCCAGGGTGTCCCCAGGGTGTCCCCGGGGTGTCCCAGGCTGTCCCAGGGTGTCCCCAGGATGTCCCCGCGGCGTCCCCAGGGTGTCCCCGCGGTGTCCCCAGGGTGTCCCCGGGATGTCCCCGCGGTGTCCCCAGGGTGTCCCCAGGGTGTCCCCGCGGTGTCCCCGGGATGTCCCCAGGGTGTCCCCGCGGTGTCCCCAGGGTGTCCCCAGGGTGTCCCCAGGGTGTCCCAGGGTGTCCCCAGGGTGTCCCCGCGGTGTCCCCAGGGTGTCCCCAGGGTGTCCCCAGGGTGTCCCCGCGGTGTCCCCGCGGTGTCCCCAGGATGTCCCAGGGTGTCCCCAGGGTGTCCCCAGGGTGTCCTAGGGTGTCCCCAGGGTGTCCCCAGGGTGTCCCAGGGTGTCCCCAGGGTGTCCCCGCGGTGTCCCCGGGATGTCCCCGCGGTGTCCCCAGGATGTCCCAGGGTGTCCCAGGATGTCCCCGCGGTGTCCCAGGATGTCCCCAAGGTGTCCCCAGGGTGTCCCAGGGTGTCCCCAGGGTGTCCCCAGGGTGTCCCTGCAGTGTCCCAGGGTGTCCCAGGGTGTCCCCGCGGTGTCCCAGGGTGTCCCAGGGGTGTCCCCGCGGTGTCCCCAGGGTGTCCCCGGGTGTCCCAGGCTGTCCCCGCGGTGTCCCCAGGGTGTCCCAGGATGTCCCCAGGGTGTCCCCGCGGTGTCCCCAGGGTGTCCCAGGGGTGTCCCAGGGTGTCCCCAGGGTGTCCCCAGGGTTGTCCCAGGATGTCCCCGGGGTGTCCCAGGGTGTCCCCACGGTGTCCCCAGGGTGTCCCAGGGTGTCCCAGGATGTCCCCAGGGTGTCCCCCGCGGTGTCCCCAGGATGTCCCCAGGGTGTCCCCGCGGTGTCCCCAGGGTGTCCCCAGGGTGTCCCCACGGTGTCCCCGGGATGTCCCCAGGCTGTCCCATGGTGTCCCCAGGGTGTCCCCAGGGTGTCCCCGCAGTGTCCCCAGGGTGTCCCAGGGTGTCCCCGCAGTGTCCCCAGGGTGTCCCCAGGGTGTCCCCGCAGTGTCCCCAGGGTGTCCCAGGGTGTCCCCGCGGTGTCCCCAGGGTGTCCCCGGGGTGTCCCCAGGGTGTCCCCAGGGTGTCCCAGGGTGTCCCCGGGGTGTCCCCAGGGTGTCCCCAGGGTTGTCCCAGGGTGTCCCCAGGGTGTCCCCAGGGTGTCCCCGCGGGTGTCCCCGCGGTATCCCCAGGGTGTCCCCAGGGTGTCCCCAGGGTGTCCCCGCGGTGTCCCCAGGGTGTCCCCAGGGTGTCCCAGGGTGTCCCCGGGTGTCCCCAGGGTGTCCCCAGGGTTGTCCCCAGGATGTCCCCGCGGTGTCCCCAGGGTGTCCCCGCGGTGTCCCCGGGGTGTTCCCAGGGTGTCCCCAGGGTGTCCCCAGGGTGTCCCAGGGTGTCCCCGGGGTGTCCCCGCGGTGTCCCAGGGTGTCCCCAGGGTGTCCCCATGGTGTCCCCAGGGTGTCCCCGGGGTGTCCCCGCGGTGTCCCCAGGGTGTCCCCAGGGGTCCCCGGGATGTCCCCACGGTGTCCCAGGGTGTCCCAGGGTGTCCCCAGGGTGTCCCGGGATGTCCCCAGAGTGTCCCCGGCGTGTCCCAGGGTGTCCCAGGGTGTCCCCAGGGTGTCCCCGCGGTGTCCCCAGGGTGTCCCCAGGGTGTCCCCAGGGTGTCCCAGGGTGTCCCCAGGGTGTCCCCGCGGTGTCCCCAGGGTGTCCCCAGGGTGTCCCCAGGGTGTCCCCGCGGTGTCCCCGCGGTGTCCCCAGGATGTCCCAGGGTGTCCCCAGGGTGTCCCCAGGGTGTCCTAGGGTGTCCCCCAGGGTGTCCCCAGGGTGTCCCAGGGTGTCCCCAGGGTGTCCCCGCGGTGTCCCCGGGATGTCCCCGCGGTGTCCCCAGGATGTCCCAGGGTGTCCCAGGATGTCCCCGCGGTGTCCCAGGATGTCCCCAGGGTGTCCCCAGGGTGTCCCAGGGTGTCCCCAGGGTGTCCCCAGGGTGTCCCTGCAGTGTCCCAGGGTGTCCCCCAGGGTGTCCCCAGGGTGTCCTCAGGGTGTCCCCGGGGTGTCCCAGGCTGTCCCGGGGTGTCCCCAGGGTGTCCCCCGCGGTGTCCCAGGGTGTCCCCAGGGTGTCCCCGCGGTGTCCCAGGATGTCCCCAGGGTGTCCCAGGGTGTCCCAGGGTGTCCCCAGGGTGTCCCCAGGGTGTCCCTGCAGTGTCCCAGGGTGTCCCCAGGGTGTCCCCAGGGTGTCCCAGGGTGTCCCAGGGTGTCCCCGCGGTGTCCCAGGGTGTCCCAGGGGTGTCCCCGCGGTGTCCCCAGGGTGTCCCCGGGTGTCCCAGGCTGTCCCCGCGGTGTCCCCAGGGTGTCCCAGGGTGTCCCAGGATGTCCCAGGATGTCCCCAGGGTGTCCCCGCGGTGTCCCCAGGGTGTCCCAGGGGTGTCCCAGGGTGTCCCCAGGGTGTCCCCAGGGTGTCCCAGGATGTCCCCGGGGTGTCCCAGGGTGTCCCCACGGTGTCCCAGGGTGTCCCAGGGTGTCCCAGGATGTCCCCAGGGTGTCCCGCGGTGTCCCCAGGATGTCCCCAGGGTGTCCCCGCGGTGTCCCCAGGGTGTCCCCAGGGTGTCCCCGGGATGTCCCCAGGCTGTCCCATGGTGTCCCCAGGGTGTCCCCAGGGTGTCCCCGCAGTGTCCCCAGGGTGTCCCAGGGTGTCCCCGCAGTGTCCCCAGGGTGTCCCCAGGGTGTCCCCGCAGTGTCCCCAGGGGTGTCCCAGGGTGTCCCCGCGGTGTCCCCAGAGTGTCCCCAGGGTGTCCCCGCGGTGTCCCCAGGGTGTCCCAGGATGTCCCCGCGGTGTCCCCAGGATGTCCCCGGGGTGTCCCCAGGGTGTCCCCAGGGTGTCCCAGGGTGTCCCCGGGGTGTCCCCAGGGTGTCCCCAGGGTGTCCCAGGGTGTCCCCAGGGTGTCCCCAGGGTGTCCCCGCGGTGTCCCCGCGGTATCCCCAGGGTGTCCCCAGGGTGTCCCCAGGGTGTCCCCGCGGTGTCCCCGGGGTGTCCCCAGGGTGTCCCCAGGGTGTCCCAGGGTGTCCCCGGGGTGTCCCCGCGGTGTCCCAGGGTGTCCCCAGGGTGTCCCCATGGTGTCCCCAGGGTGTCCCCGGGGTGTCCCCGCGGTGTCCCCAGGGTGTCCCCAGGGTGTCCCCGGGATGTCCCCACGGTTGTCCCAGGGTGTCCCAGGGGTGTCCCCAGGGTGTCCCGGGATGTCCCCAGAGTGTCCCCGGCGTGTCCCAGGGTGTCCCAGGGTGTCCCCAGGGTGTCCCCGCGGTGTCCCCAGGGTGTCCCAGGGTGTCCCCGCGGTGTCCCCAGGGTGTCCCAGGGTGTCCCCGCGGTGTCCCAGGGTGTCCCAGGGTGTCCCCGGGGTGTCCCCAGGGTGTCCCCAGGGTGTCCCCGCGGTGTCCCAGGCTGTCCCAGGGTGTCCCCAGAGTGTCCCCAGGGTGTCCCCAGGGTGTCCCAGGATGTCCCCCAGGGTGTCCCCAGGGTGTCCCAGGATGTCCCCAGGGTGTCCCCAGGGTGTCCCCAGGGTGTCCCCGCGGTGTCCCCAGGGTGTCCCCGGGGTGTCCCCAGGATGTCCCCGCGGTGTCCCCAGGGTGTCCCCGCGGTGTCCCCGGGATGTCCCCGCGACGTCCCCAGGGTGTCCCCGGGGTGTCCCGTGGTGTCCCCAGGGTGTCCCCAGGGTGTCCCCAGGGTGTCCCCAGGGTGTCCCCAGGATGTCCCCAGGGTGTCCCCGGCGTGTCCCAGGGTGTCCCAGGATGTCCCCAGGGTGTCCCCAGGGTGTCCCCAGGGTGTCCCCGCGGTGTCCCCAGGGTGTCCCCAGGGTGTCCCAGGGTGTCCCCCAGGGTGTCCCCGGGGTGTCCCCAGGGTGTCCCCAGGGTGTCCCCAGGGTGTCCCAGGGTGTCCCCACGGTGTCCCAGGGTGTCCCCAGGGTGTCCCCAGGGTGTCCCCGCAGTGTCCCCAGGGTGTCCCAGGGTGTCCCAGGCTGTCCCCAGGGTGTCCCCGGGGTGTCCCCGCGGTGTCTCAGGGTGTCCCCAGGGTGTCCCAGGGTGTCCCAGGGTGTCCCCAGGGTGTCCCCGCGGTGTCCCCAGGGTGTCCCCGGGGTGTCCCCGCGGTGTCTCAGGGTGTCCCCAGGGTGTCCCAGGGTGTCCCCGCGGTGTCCCCAGGGTGTCCCCATGGTGTCCCCAGGGTGTCCCCAGGGTGTCCCCGCGGTGTCCCAGGCTGTCCCAGGGTGTCCCCAGGGTGTCCCCAGGGTGTCCCAGGATGTCCCCGCAGTGTCCCCAGGGTGTCCCAGGATGTCCCCGGGATGTCCCCAGGGTGTCCCCGCGGTGTCCCCAGGGTGTCCCCTCACCGCCATGACGCATTTGGGGCAGCGCCAGATGCCCTTGGGGATCTCGGGCAGGGGTGGCAGCAGGCAGAAGATGTGGTAGTTGTCATCGCAGCCGTCACACAGCAGCAGCTTGTCGTCCTCGTCACCGCGCGAGCAGATGCGGCACACGTAGGAATCCACCTGGAAAAGGCCGGGGAAAAGGGGATTTGGGGCTTTTGGATGGAATTTTTAATCTAATTAAACCCCAAATAAATTGGGTTTTATTTATGGGGTTATTTTAGGTTATGTGGTGGGGGTGTTGTGTTGGTTTTGGGCTGGTTTGGGGGTATTTAAATTCAAATTTTTAATTTTTAATTCAAATTTTTAATTGGGGGAGTTAAGGGTAGAAATAGGTCAGGGGATTTTGGGGGAAAGCTTGGGGTGGGAAAGGAGGGAATGGGCGAGGAAATTGAATTTAACTAAAGTTAAATTTAACTAAAGTTGAATGGAATTAAAATTGAATGGAATTAAAATTGAATGGAATTAAAACTGAATTGAGTTAAAATTGAATTGAATTAAAATTGAATGGAATTAAAATTGAATCGAATTGAAATTGAATCGAATTGAAATTGAATCGAATTAAAATTTAATCGAATTAAAATTGAATCGAATTGAAATTGAATGGAATTAAAATTGAATTGATTTAAAATTGAATGGAATTAAAATTGCACTGAATTAAAATTGAATTGAACTGAAATTTAGAATTTCAACTGGGAGAGGGTCCGCTAAAAAACAGCCCCAAAAACGGAAAAAAAAACCCCAAAAAATAACCCCCAAAAAAACCCCAAAAACCCAAAAAAACCCCAAAAAACCCCAAAAAACCCCAGAAAAAAACCCCAAAAAACCCAAAACCAACACCCCTAAACCTGGGGGGGATTTGGGGGTTTTGGTTTGGAATTTTTAATCTATTTCAAGCCAAAATAAAGTGGGGTTTAGTTTTGGGGGTATTTTAGGTTATTTGGTGGGGGTGTTGTGTTGTTTTGGGGGTATTTAAATTCAAATTTTAATTGGGGGAGTTAAGGGAGATGGGGTAGAAATAGGTCAAGGGAAAATTGAACTAAAGTTGAATGGAATTAAAGTTGAATTGAATTGAAACTAAATTGAATTAAAATTGAATCAAATTAAAATTGAATTAAAATTGAATCGAATTGAAATTGAATTGAACTGAAATTTAGAATTTCAACTGGGAGAGGCTCCGCTAAAAACCCCCAAAAAACTGAAAAAAAAAAACCAAAAAAACCCCAAAAAAAACCCCAAAAAACAAAACAAAACAAAAAAAAACCCATAAAAACCCCCCAAAAAAACCCCAAAAAAACCCCCAAAAAACCCCAAAAAACCCAAAAAATCCCCAAAAAAACGACTAAAAAACCCCCCAAAAATGCAAAAAAAACCCCCAAAAAATGCAAAAAAAACCCAAAAAAAACCCCAAAAAAACCCCAAACCTCCCCCCAACAAAACCCCAATAAAAGCCCACCCCAAGCCCCCTAACCCTGTGGGGATTTGGGGTTCCCCACCCCGGTGACCCCCACTCACGAACTGGCTGCTGCTGTGGCTGCGGCGCAGCCTCATTGTCATCTTGGTGAACCCAAAAAAACAAAACGCCCCCCAAAAAAACCCAAACCAAAAAAAAAACCCCAAAAAAACCTTCAAAAAACCTCCCCAAAAAAACCCCCAAAAAAAACCCAAAAAAATGACTAAAAAACCCCAAAAAAATGAAAAAAAAACCCCCAAAAATGCAAAAAAATACCCCCAAAAAAACCCCAAAAAAACCCCCAAAAAATGCAAAAAAAGCCAAAAAAAACCTCAAAAAAACCCCAAAAAAAACCCCAATAAAAGCCAACCCCAAGCCCCCTAACCCTGTGGGGATTTGGGGTTTCCCCACCCCGTAGAGCCCCACTCACGAACTGGCTGCTGCTGTGGCTGCGGCGCAGCCTCATCGTCATCTTGGTGAACCCAAAAAAAAACAAAATGCCCCCCCAAAAAACCCAAACGAAAAAAAAAACCCCAAAAAAACCTTCAAAAAACCTCCCAAAAAAACCCCAAAAAAACCTTCAAAAAACCTCCCAAAAAAAACCCAAAAAAACCCCAAAAAAAACGACTAAAAAACCCCCAAAAAATGCAAAAAAAAACCCCAAAAATGCAAAAAAAACCCAAAAAAACCCCAAAAAAACCCCAATAAAACCCAACCCCAAGCCCCCTAACCCTGTGGGGATTTGGGGTTCCCCACCCCGGTGACCCCCACTCACGAACTGGCTGCTGCTGTGGCTGTGGCGCAGCCTCATCGTCATCTTGGTGAACCCAAAAAAAACAAAACGCCCCCCCAAAAAACCCAAACCAAAAAAAACCTTCAAAAAACCTCCCAAAAAAAGCCCCAAAAAAACCCCCAAAAAAATGACTAAAAACCCCCAAAAACCCCAAAAAAACGACTAAAAAACCCCCAAAAAATGCAAAAAAAACACCCAAAAATGCAAAAAAAACCCCAAAAAAACCCAAAAAAAAACCCCCAAAAAAACCCCAAACCCCCCCCCCAACAAAACCCCAATAAAAGCCCACCCCAAGCCCCCTAACCCTGTGGGGATTTGGGGTTCCCCACCCCATAGAGCCCCACTCACGAACTGGCTGCTGCTGTGGCTGCGGCGCAGCCTCATCGTCATCTTGGTGCAGGGCTCGGGGCTGTGGCGCAGCTCCTCCCGAGCCCCCCCTGGGGATATCGGGGACCCCCGGGCTCCCCCGGAGGCTCCTCCTTCACCACCACCGTGGGGGGACACTCGGGGCCGTCCTTGTCTGCAGGGAGGGGGAAATGGGGTTATTGGGGGTTGGGGGTACTGGGGGGTTTGGGGGTGATGGGGGATTGGGGGTGATGGGGGTTTGGGGTGATGGGGGATTGGGGGGTGCTGGGAGATTGGGGGTGATGGGGGATTGCGGGATTGGGGGTTTGGGGGTCACAGAACAATTGGGGGGTACTGGGAGATTGGGGGTTTGGGGGGTAGCAGGATATTGGGGGGTAGCAGGATAATTGGGGGGTAGCAGGGTAATTGGGGTAATGGGGGATTGGGGTTACGGGGGGGGTTTGGGGGTAGCAGGGAAATTGGGGGTAATGGGGGATTGGGGTGTGCTGGGAGATTGGGGGGTACTGGGGGGTTTGGGGTAAAAGAACAATTGGGGGGTACTGGGGGGTTTGGGGGTAGCTGGGAAATTGGGGGTGATGGGGGATTGGGGGGTGCTGGGGGGTTTGGGGTAACAGAACAATTGGGGGGTACTGGGGGGTTTGGGGGTAGCAGGAAAATTGAGGAGTGCTGGGGGATTGGGGTTACTGGGGGGGTTGGGGGTAGCTGGGTAATTGGGGGTGATGGGGGATTGCGGGGTGCTGGGGGGTTTGGGGTAACAGAACAATTGGGGGGTACTGGGGGGTTTGGGGGTAGCAGGAAAATTGAGGAGTGCTGGGGGATTGGGGTTACTGGGGGGTTTGGGGGGTAGCAGGGTAATTGGGGGTGATGGGGGATTGCGGGGTGCTGGGAGGTTTGAGGGGTAGCAGGACAATTGGGGGGTGCTGGGGGGTTTGGGGGTAGCAGGAAAATTGGGGGGTGCTGGGAGATTTGGGGGTAACAGAACAATTGGGGGTAGCAGGACAATTGGGGGTTACTGGGGGGTTTGGGGTTACTGGGAGATTTGGGGGTAGCAGGACAATTGGGGGGTGCTGAGAGATTTGGGGGTAGCAGGGTAATTGGGGGGTGCTGGGGGACTGGGGGCTACTGGGAGGTTTGGGGGTCACAGAACAATTGGGGGGTTACTGAGAGGTTTGGGGGGTAGCAGGACAATTGGGGGGTACTGAGAGGTTTAGGGGTTTGGGGTTACTGGGGTATTGGGGGGGTACTGAGAGATTGGGGGGTACTGAGGGGTTTGGGGTCACAGAACAATTGGGGGGTACTGAGAAGTTTGGGGGTTAGCAGGACAATTGGGGGGTACTGGGAGGTTTGGGGGTAACAGAACAATTGGGGGTTACTGGGAGTTGGGGGTTACTGAGAGGTTTGGGGGTACTGAGAGATTGGGGGGTACTGGGGGGTTTGGGGCTCACAGAATAATTGGGGGGTGCTGGGAGGTTGGGGGGTAACAGAACAATTGGGGGATAGCAGGACAGTTGGGGGGTACTGGGGGGTTTGGGGGGTAGCAGGGAAATTGGGGGTAATGGGGGATTGGGGGTGCTGGGGGGTTTGGGGGTAGCAGGGTAATTGGGGGTAATGGGGGAATTGGGGGGTACTGGGGGGTTTAGGGGTAGCAGGGAAATTGGGGGGTACTGGGGGATTGGGGGGTACTGGGGGATTGGGGGTTACTGGGGGGTTTGGGGGGTAGCAGGAAATTTGGGGGGTAATGGGGATTGGGGGTAACAGAACAATTGGGGGTTACTGGGGGGTTTGGGGGTAGCAGGAAAATTGGGGGTAATGGGGGATTGGGGGTTAACAACAGTTGGGGGGTACTGGGAGATTTGGGGGTAACAGAACAACTGGGGGGTAGCAGAACAATTGGGGGTACTGAGAGATTGGGGGTTACTGGGGGGTTTGGGGGTAGCAGGGTAATTGGGGGGTAATGGGGGATTGGGGGTTACTTGGGGGTTTGGGGGGTAGCAGGATAATTGGGGGGTTAGCAGGATAATTGGGGGTACTGGGGGGTTTGGGGGTCACAGAACAATTGGGGGGTGCTGAGAGGTTTGGAGGTCACAGAACAATTGGGGGGTAGCAGGACAATTGGGGGGTATTGGGAGATTGGGGTTACTGAGAGGTTTGGGGGTTAGCAGCACAATTGGGGGGTACTGGGAGATTTGGGGGTCACAGAACAATTGAGGGTTACTGGGGATTGGGGGTTACTGGGAGGTTTGGGGGGAGAAAGGGGAGAGGAAAAGAACCCAAAAGAATTTGGGCAACACCCCAAACAAACTGTGGGCAAAGAGGCTCCCACAATGAACTATGGGGGTACACCAGAATTAAAAACCAAAATCCCCAAAACCACAGAGGCTCCCAGACAGATTTAAGAGGGTCCCAACAACCCCTGCACCCCAACATGAGGAGGGGGGTTAGGGTTAGAGAGGCTCCCACAATGAACTATGGGGCCAGAATTTAAAACCAAAATCCCCAAAAACCCACAGAGGCTCCCAGAGAGATTTAAGAGGTCCCAACAAAAGGGGTCCCTAAGGAACTGGAAGGAAAATGAGCCCTAAAGAGTGAGGGAAAAAGGGGTCCCTAAAGACTGGAAGGAAAAGGGGTCCCTAAAGAACTGGAAGGAAAATGAGCCCCTAAAGAGTGAGGGAAAAAGGGATCCCTAAAGAACTGGAAGGAAAAGGGGTCCCTAAAGACTGGGAGGAAAAGGGGGTCCCTAGAGAACTGGGGGAAAAAGGGATCCCTAAACAAATGGAAGAAAAGGGGTCCCTAAAGACTGGAAGGAAAAGGGGTCCCTAAAGAACTGGAAGGAAAATGGGTTCCTAAAGAGTGAGGGGAAAAAGGGATCCCTAAAGAAATGGGGGAAAAGGGATCCCTAAAGAAATGGGGGGAAAAGGGGTCCTTAAAGAAATGGGGGAAAAGGGGTCCCTAAAGAACTGGAAGGAAAAGGGGTCCTTAAAGAAATGGGGGAAAAGGGGTCCCTAAAGAACTGGGGGAAAAGGGGTCCCTAAAGAACTGGAAGGAAAAGGGGTCCCTAAAGAACTGAGGGGAACCCTGCACCCCAAGATGAGGAGGGGGGTTAGGGTTAGAGAGGCTCCCACAAGAACTATGGGGGTACACCAGAATTTAAAACCAAAAACCCCAAAACCCACAGAGGCTCCCAGGAAGATTTAAGAGGTGCCAACAAAAGGGGTCCCTAAGGAACTGGAAGGAAAATGAGCCCCTAAAGAGTGAGGGAAAAAAGGGGGTCCCTAAAGACTGGAAGGAAAAGGGGTCCCTAAAGAACTGGAAGGAAAATGGGTTCCTAAAGAGTGAGGGGAAAAAAGGGATCCCTAAAGAAATGGGGGAAAAGGGATCCCTAAATAACTGGGGGAAAAGGGGTCCCTAAAGAACTGGGGGAAAAGGGGTCTCTAAAGACTGGAAGGAAAAGGGGTCCCTAAAGAACTGAGGGGAACCCTGCACCCCAACATGAGGAGGGGGGTTAGGGTTAGAGAGGCTCCCACAATGAACTATGGGGCCAGAATTTAAAACCAAAAACCCCAAATCCCACAGAGGCTCCCAGAAAGATTTAAGAGGTCCCAACAAAAGGGGTCCCTAAGGAACTGGAAGGAAAAGGGGTCCCTAAAGAACTGAGGGGAACCCTGCACCCCAAGATGAGGAGGGGGGTTAGGGTTAGAGAGGCTCCCACAATGAACTATGGGGGTACACCAGAATAAAAAATCAAAATCCCCAAAAACCCACAGAGGCTCCCAGAAAGATTTAAGAGGTCCCAACAAAAGGGGTCCCTAAGGAAATGGAAGGAAAATGAGCCCCTATAGAGTGAGGGAAAAAGGGGTCCCTAAAGACTGGAAGGAAAAGGGGTCCCTAAAGAACTGGAAGGAAAATGGGTTCCTAAAGAGTGAGGGGAAAAGGGGTCCCTAAAGAAATGGGGGGAAAAGGGATCCCTAAAGAACTGGGGGAAAAGGGGGTCCCTAGAGAACTGGGGGAAAAAGGGATCCCTAAAGAAATGGAAGAAAAGGGGTCCCTAAAGACTGGAAGGAAAAGGGGTCCCTAAAGAACTGAGGGGAACCCTGCACCCCAAGATGAGGAGGGGAGTTAGGGTTAGAGAGGCTCCCACAATGAACTATGGGGCCACGCCAGAATTTAAAACCAAAATCCCCAAAAACCCACAGAGGCTCCCAGAAAGATTTAAGAGGTCCCAACAAAAGGGGTCCCTAAGGAACTGGAAGGAAAATGAGCCCCTAAAGAGTGAGGGAAAAAGGGGTCCCTAAAGAACTGGAAGGAAAATGGGTTCCTAAAGAGTGAGGGGAAAAAGGGATCCCTAAAGAAATGGGGGAAAAGGGATCCCTAAAGACTGGGGGGAAAAGGGGTCCTTAAAGAAATGGGGGAAAAGGGGTCCCTAAAGACTGGAAGGAAAAGGGGTCCCTAAAAGAACTGAGGGGAACCCTGCACCCCAAGATGAGGAGGGGGGTTAGGGTTAGAGAGG
>NW_026531293.1:0-37757 GCF_020745825.1 Agelaius phoeniceus | reverse complement strand
GCGCCCCTCCCCCCGCGGCTCCCAGGTGAGACCCCAAAAAACCCCCAAAAAAACCCCGAAAAATCCGCCCCCAAAAATTCCGAAAAACAAAACAAAACAAAACAAAAAATCCCACAAAAATCCCAAAAACACCCCTAAAAATCCTCCCAAAAAATCCTCAAGAAACCCCAAAATTACCTCCAAAATCCCAAAACAACTCCAAAAACACCCCCAAAAATTCCCCCCCCCATAAAACCCCAAAAAATCCCCAAAAACCAAAAAAAACCACCAAAACCCCAAAAAATCCCCAAAAAACCCCAAGAAACCCCCCCCAAAAATCCCCCCAAAAAATCAAAAAAAAAACCCCAAAATCCCACAAAAATCCCAAAAACACCCCTAAAATCCCCCCAACAATCCTCAAAAAGCCCCAAAATTACCTCCAAAAACACCCAAAAAATCCCCAAAAAACCCCAAGAAAACCCCCCAAAAATCCCCCCAAAAACCTCAAAATCCCCCCAAAATTGCCCCCAAATATCCCCAAAAAATCCCCCAAAAATTCCCCAAACCCCCAAAAATCCTAAAATCACCCCCAAAAATCCCCCCCAAAAACCCCAAGAAAACCCCCCAAATTCCCCCAAAAACCTGAAAATGCTCCAAAAAAATCCCACAAAAATTCCCAAAAGCCCCAAAAACACCCCCCAAAATCCCCCCAAAAAATCCCCAAAAAACCCCGAAAAAAAAAGCCCAAAAAATCCCCCCAAAAAATCCCCAAAGAATCCTCAAAAATTCCCCAAAAAATCCCCAAGAAACCCAAAAAGCCCCAAAAAACCCCGAAAAAAGCCCAAAAAAGCCAAAAAAACCAAAAAAGCCCAAAAAATCCCCCCAAAAAACCCCCAAAAATCCCCAAAAAAACCCAAAATTGCCCCCGAAATCCCAAAACAACTCCAAAAAACCCCCCAAAAAAATCCTCAAAAAACCCCCCAAAAAACCCCAAAAAAAGCCCAAAAAAACCCCCCAAATTCCCCCCAAAAACCTGAAAATGCTCCAAAAAAATCCCACAAAAATTCCCAAAAGCCCCAAAAACACCCCCAAAAATCCCCAAAAAAATCCCCAAAAAACCCCGAAAAAAACCCCAAAAAAGCCCCAAAATTCCCCCCCAAAAAACCCAAAAAATCCCCCAAAAATCCCCCAAAAAATCCTCAAAAATTCCCCCAAAAAATCCCCAAGAAACCCAAAAAGCCCCAAAAAAACCTAAAAAAAAACCCAAAAAACCCCCAAAAAAATCCTAAAAAATCCCCCAAAAACCCAAAAAAATCCCCCAAAAATCCTCAAAAAAATCCCCAAAAAATCCCCAAAAAACCCCGAAAAAACCCCAAAAAAGCCCAAAAAATCCCCAAAAAAAAACCCCCAAAAATCCCCAAAAAAACCCAAAATTGTCCCCGAAATCCCAAAACAACTCCAAAAAACCCCCAAAAAAATCCCCCAAAAACCCCAAAAAAGCCCAAAAATCCCCCCAAAAAAAAACCCCAAAAACCCCCAAAAAATCCCCCCAAAAATCCTCAAAAAACCCCAAAATTGCCCCCAAAATACTCCAAAAAAACCCCAAAAAAATCCCCTAAATCCCCAAAAAATCCCCAAAAACCTCGAAAAAAACCCCGAAAAAACCCCCCAAAAAAACCCCAAAAAATCCCCAAAAAACCCCAAAAAATCCACCAAAAATTCCCAAAACCCCCCAAAACACCTCCAAAAATCCCCCCAAAAAATCTTCAAAAAAACCCCCAAAAAATCCCCCAAAAACCCAAAAAAAACCCAAAAATCCCCGAAAAATCCTCAAAAAACCCCAAAATTGCCCCCGAAATCCCAAAACAACTCCAAAAAAAACCCCCAAAAAATCCCCAAAAAACCCCCCAAAAAAACCCAAAAAACACCCAAAAAAGCCCAAAAAAACCCCAAAAAATCCCCCCAAAAAACCCCAAAAAAACCCCAAAATTGCCCCGGAAATCCCAAAACAACTCCAAAAAAACCCCAAAAAAATCCTCAAAAAACCTCCCAAAAAACCCAAAAAAACCCCAAAAAATCCCCCAAAAATCCCCCAAAAAACCCCCAAAATCCCCCAAAATCCCCCCAAAAAACCCCAAAATTGTCCCCGAAATACCAAAACAACTCCAAAAAATCCCCAAAAAAAACCCCCCAAAAAACCCCAAAAACCCCCAAAAATCCCCAAAAAATCCCAAAAACCCCCAAAAACCCCCAAAACCCCAAAAAGCCCCAAAATTCCCCCAAAATCCGGGGGATCCCCAACCCCCCCCCTGAATTTGGGGTCCCCCCGTGCCAGGCCCCCCCCAGCGGCTCCGACGGCGTCAGGAGGAGCCGGGCCCGGGCAGCGCCCAGGTGGGAACGGGGGGGTTTGGGAACATGGGGGGGTTTGGGGGATTTGGGAACCTGCGGGGATTTGGGAACTTTGGGGGATTTGGGGATTTGGGGGATTTGGGAACTTTGGGGGATTTGGGGATTTGGGAACCGGGGGGGATTTGGGGGATTTGGGGATTTGAGAACTTGGGGGGGTTTGGGAACTTGGGGGTGATTTGGGAACCTGGGGGGGGGGATTTGGGAACATGGGGGATTTGGGGATTTGGGGATTTGGGAACTTGGGGGGGTTTGGGAACTTGGGGGGGATTGGGGATTATGGGAACTTTGGGGGATTTGGGGATTTGGGAACTTTGGGGGGGATTTGGGGATTTTGGGGGATTTGGGGATTTAGGAACTTTGGGGGATTTGGGAACTTTGGGGATTTGGGGACTTGGGGGGATTTGGGGGATTTAGGGGCATTTGGGGATTTGGGGGTTTGGGAACCTGGGGGGGTTTGGGAACCAGGGGGGTTTTGGGGATTTGGGAACTTTGGGGGGGATTTGGGAACTTTGGGGGGTTTGGGGCATTTGGGAACTTGGAGGGGATTTGGGGGGGATTTGGGAACCTGGGGGATTTGGGGGCATTTGGGGATTTGGGGATCTTGGGGGGCATTTGGGAACTTGGGGGGGATTTGGGGGGTTTGGGGGGGATTTGGGAACATGGGGGGGTTTGGGGATTTGGGAACTTTGGGGGGGATTTGGGAACTTTGGGGATTTGGGAACTTGGGGGGGATTTGGGGATTTGGGAACTTGAAGGGGATTTGGGGGATTTGGGGATTTTGGGGGATTTGGGAACCTGGGGGGATTTGGGGATTTGGGGATTTGGGAACTTGGGGGGGTTTGGGAACTTTGGGGGATTTGGGGATTTGGGAACCTGGGGGGGACTTGGGAACTTGGGGGATTTGGGGGCATTTAGGAGCATTTGGGGACTTGGGGGTTTGGGAACCCTGGGGGGGAATTTGGGGATTTGGGAACTTGGGAGGATTTGGGAACTTGGGGGCGATTGGGGCATTTGGAGGGATTTGGAACCTGGGGGGGGGATTTTGGGGCGTTTGGGGATTTGGGAACTTGGGGGATTTGGGAACTTGGGGGATTTGGGGGGGATTTGGGGATTTGGGAACCGGGGAGGATTTGGGGGATTTGGGAACTTTGGGGGGGATTTGGGATTTGGGAACTTTGGGGGATTTGGGGGCATTTGGGAACTTTGGGGGGATTTGGGAACCTGGGGGGGATTTGGGGGATTTGGGAACTTGGGGGGGATTGGGAACCAGGGGGGTTTGGGGGATTTGGGAACTTGGGGGGGATTGGGGGATTTGGGAACTTGGGGGGGATTTGGGGGATTTGGGATTTGGGAACTTTGGGGGATTTGGGGATTTGGGAACCGGGGGGATTTGGGGGATTTGGGAACTTGGGGGATTTGGGAACTTTGGGGGGATTTGGGGATTTGGGAACTGGGGGGATTTGGGGGATTTGGGAACTTGGGGGGATTTGGGGATTGGGGGGGGATTTGGGGGATTTGGAGACCGGGGGGGATTTGGGAACCTGGGGGGGGATTTGGGGACATTTGGGGATCTGGGGGGGGATTTGGGAACCGGCAGGGATTTGGGGATTTTGGGAGATTTGGGAACTTGGGGGGTTTGGGAACCGGGGGGATTTGGGAACTTTGGGGGGGATTTGGGGATTTGGGAACTTGAAGGGGATTTGGGGGATTTGGGGATTTTGGGGGATTTGGGAACTTTGGGGGGGATTTGGGAACATGGGGGGGATTTGGGAACTTTGGGGGGGATTTGGGAACTTGGGGGGGATTTGGGGGCATTTGGGGATTTGGGGGGAATTTGGGAACTTGGAGGAGATTTGGGGATTTGGGGGATTTGGGGATTTGGGAACTTGGGGGGAGTTTGGGAATTTGGGAACGTGGGGGGGATTTGGGGGCATTTGGGGATTTGGGGGGGATTTGGGGGATTTGGGGGCGGATTTGGGAACTTGGGGGCATTTGGGGATTTGGGGGTTTGGGAACCTGGGGGGGGTTTGGGGGATTTCGGAACCTGGGGGAGGTTTGGGGGCATTTGGGGATTTGGGAACCTGGGGGGAAATTCTGGGGATTTGGGAACTTGGAGAGGATTTGGGGGATTTGGAACCTGGGAGGGATTTGGGGATTTGGGGGGGATTTGGAACCTGGGGGGATTTGGGGGATTTGGGGGATTTGGGGGGGATTTGGGTATTTGGGAACATGGGGGGAATTTGGGGATTTTGGGGCTTTGGGGATTTGGAACTTGAAGGGGATTTGGGGGCATTTGGGGATTTGGGAACATGGGCGGGGTTTGGGAACCTGGGGGGATTTGGGGATTCGGGACCCGGGGGAACTTGGGGGGATTTGGGGATTTGGGAACTTTGGGGGGATTTGGGGAAAATTCTGGGGACTTGGGGGATTTTGGGGGGATTTGGGGGGGATTTGGGGGATTTGGGGGTTTGGGAACCTGGGGGGGGTTTGGGGGATTTGGGGATCTGGGGGGGTTGGGGTACTTGGGGATTTGGGAACTTGAAGGGGATTTGGGGGATTTGGGAACCTGGGAGGGATTGGGGAACTTGGGGGGGATTTGGGAGATTTGGGGATTTTTGGGGGGTTGGGGGATTTGGGTATTTGGGAATTTGGAGGGGATTTGGGGGTTTGGGAACCGGGGGTGATTTGGGAACTTTGAGGGGATTTGGGGACTTGGGGGATTTGGGAACTTGGGGGGGATTTGGGAACCTGGGGGGATTTGGGGTTTTTGGGGTGGATTCCCATTGATTTGGGGTTTTTGGGTGAATTTTTGGGGTTTTGGGCTGGATTCCCATTGATTTGGGGTTTTGGGCTGGATTCCCATTGATTTGGGGTTTTTGGGTGAATTTTTGGGGTTTTTGGGGTGAGTTTTGGGGTGGATTCTCATTGATTTGGGGTTTTTGGGGTGGATTCCCATTGATTTGGGGTTTTGGGGTGGATTCCCATTGATTTGGGGTTTTGGGGTGGATTTTCATTGATTTGGGGTTTTGGGGTGGGTTTTGGGGTGGATTCCCATTGATTTGGGGTTTTTGGGTGAATTTTTGGGGTTTTTGGGGTTTTTGGGGTGGATTCCCATTGATTTGGGGTTTTTGGGGTCTCTCCCCAGCCCCCCCATCCGGATGTTCGCCTCCTTCCACCCCTCACAGAGCCCCAGGTGGGACTGGGGGGACTGGGACCGAACTGGGACAAACTGGGATGGACTGGGAGGGACTGAGAGGGACTGGGACAGACTGGGAGAGACTGGGATAAACTGGGATCAAACTGGGAGGGACTGGGACAGACTGGGATGGTCAAACTGGTTTGGGCTGGGGTCATACTGGGAGCACTGGGATGGACTGGTCCATACTGGTCTATACTGGTCCATATTGATCCATACTGGTTTATACTGGTCTGTATCAGTCCATACTGGTCCATACTGGTTTGCTCTGGTCCTTACTGGTCCATACTGGTCCACACTGGTCCATACTGGTCCATACTGGTTTGTTCTGGTCCATACTGGTCTATACCAGTCCATACTGATCCATACTGGTCCATACTGGTCCACAATGGTCTATACTGGTCTGTATCAGTCCATACTGGTCCATACTGGTCCATACTGGTTTATACTGGTTTGTTCTGGTTCGTACTGTCCATATTGGTCCATACTGGTCCATACTGGTTTATACTGGTCCATACTGGTCCATACTGGTCTGTATCAGTCCATACCAGTTCATACTGGTCCATACTGGTTTGTTCTGGTCCATTCTGGTCCATACTGGTCCATACTGGTCCGTACTGGTCCATATCAGTCCATACTGGTCCTTACTGGTCCATACTGGTCCTCACTGGTTTGTACTGGTTTGTTCTGGTCCATACTGGTCCTCACTGGTCAATACTGGTCCATACTGGTTTATACTGGTTTATTCTGGTCCATACTGGTCCATTCTGGTCCTTACTGGACCTTACTGGTCCATACTGGTCCATACTGGTTTGTTCTGGTCCATACTGGTCCATACTGGTCCATATCAGTCCATACCAGTTCATACCAGTCCTTACTGGTCCATACTGGTCCGTACTGGTTTATTCTGGTCCTTACTGGTCCTTACTGGTCCGTACTGGTCCATACTGGTTTATACTGGTCTGTATCAGTCCATACCGGTCTATACTGGTTTATACTGGTTTGTTCTGGTCCTTACTGGTCTCTCCCCTCCCCCAGCTCTCCCAGGCCGGACCCGGAGCCCGAGGCCCCGCCCCCCTCGCAGGCCCCGCCCCCTGGCCAAGCCCCGCCCCCCCGTGTCCTGGCGCGCCGGGTGACGCTGGACGGGACCGTTCAGTACCTGCTGGAGTGGGGGGGCGGGGCGGGCTCTGACCACGCCCCCAATCCCACAGGACCCCGCCCCAAACATTTTGGGGGTCAGGTCCCAAAAACTCCGAAATTTGGGGTGAAAAATCTTCATTTTTGGCACTTTAGGGGAGATTTAAAGGGAAAATAGGGGAGGGGCGTGACCCGCGTAGGGCGGGGCCACCTCTGACCACGCCCCCAATTTTGGGACACGCCCCTTCCAGAAATTGGGGATCCCAGCCCAAAACCCCGGAAATTTTGGGTGGAAAATCTTCATTTTTGGCACTTTAGGGGAGATTTAAAGTGGAGCTCGGGGCGTGGCCACCTCTGACCACGCCCTCGATTTTTAGGGGACCCCACCCCCAAATAATTGGGGATCCCAGCCCAAAAACCCCAAAAATCTTGGGTGAAAAATCCTCATTTTTGGCACTTTAGGGGAGATTTAATGGGAGAGAAAGAGAAGGGGTGGGACCTGCAGGGGGCGTGGCCACCTCTGACCACGCCCCCAAATTTTGGGGAGATTTCCCCACAATTTTTGGGTCCCAGTCCCAAAAGCCCCAAAATTTTGGGTGAAAAATCTTCATTTTTGGCACTTTAGGAGAGACTTAAGGGGGAAAAGAAAGGGGGCGTGGTCTGAATGGGGCGTGGCCAGATCTGACCACGCCCCCACTTTTAGGGACACACCCCCCCCAAAATATTTTGGGCTCCCAGGCCCTAAAATCCCCAAATTTGGGATAAAAAACTTTATTTTTGTCACTTTAGAGAGAATTTAACAGGAAAAAAGAGGATGGGGGCGTGGCCTTGAGGGGGCGTGGCCACCTCTGACCACGCCCCCAAAATAATTTGGGGATCCCAGCCCCAAACCCCCCCAAAATTTGGGATAAAAATCTTTATTTTTGTCACTTTAGAAGAGGTTTAAGGGGAAAAGAGAGAAGGGGCGTGGCCTTGAGGGGGCGTGGCCACCTCTGACCACGCCCCCAATATTTTGGGACCCACCCTAAAAAAATTTGGGGAGGCCCAGCCGAAAAAACTCCAAATTTTGGGTGAAAAATCTTTATTTTTGTCATTTTAGAGAATATTTTATGGATAAACAGAGGAGGGGCGTGGCCTGGAGGGGGCGTGCCCTCCTCTGACCACGCCCCCATCATTTAGGGGACTCCAGCCCCCGAAATTTTGGGGTCCCAGCCCCAAAATTTTGGGTGGAAAATCTTTATTTTTGTCACTTTAATGATATTTAATGGGAAATAGAGGAGGGGCGTGGCCTGGAGGGGGCGTGCCCTCCTCTGACCACGCCCCCATCACTTAGGGGACCCCACCCCCCGAAATTTTGGGGTCCCAGCCCCGAAAGCCCCAAAATTTTGGGTGGAAAATCTCTATTTTTGTCACTTTAATGATATTTAATGGGAAAATAGAGGAGGGGCGTGGCCTGGAGGGGGCGTGGCCTCCTCTGACCACGCCCCCAAACTTTAGGGGACCCCTCCAAAATAATTTGGGGGTCCCAGCCCCAAAAGCCCCAAAATTTTGGGTGGAAAATCTGCATTTTTGTCACTTTGGGGATTATTTAAAGGGATAAAAGATGAGGGGGCGTGGCCTGGAGGGGGCGTGGCCTCATCTGGCCACGCCCCCAAATTTTTAGGGGAAACCCCCTTCCCCCCCAACCCCAAAATTTTGGGGTCCCTCAAAAACCAAAACCCCCCAAAATTTTGGGCTGAATTCTTCATTTTGGTCACTTGGGAGCAGCTGAGGAGGGGGCGGGGCCTCCGGTGGGGGCGTGGCCTCCTCAGGCCCCTCCCCCCAAAAATTTGGGGACCCCTCCCCCACCGCCCCAACCCCAAACCCCCAAATTTGGGGTGGAAATTTTGGATTTCCCCATTTCCGGGTGGATTTGGGGTGGGCGTGGCCGGGTGGGCGTGGCCTAAATGGGTGTGGCTGACTGGGCGTGGTTTGTGGGCGTGGCTTCGTCCCCTCCTCCAATAAACGGCTCCAGCATCGGCTCCGCGCCATTTTTGGGGGTTTCCCCCCCAAATTTTGGGGTCCCTCCCCCTCCTTTAAGCCCCTCCCCCTCCTTTAAGCCCCGCCCCCAAATTCTGAGGCCCCTCCCCCACAAATTTCGGGGTTCCCGCCCTTTTCCCCCCCCAAAATTTCGGGGTTTCCCCCCAAATTCCCTCCTCAATTTTGGGGTCTCTCTCTCCTCCCCCCCCCCCCCCCAAATTTTGGGGTTCCCGCCCCTTTTTCCTCCCCAAATTTTGGGGTTCCCGCCAAAATTTTGGGGTTCCCGCCCTGAATCCCCTCCAAATTTTGGGGTTCCCGCCCTGAATCCCCTCCCCAATTTTGGGGTCTCCCCGTTTTCCCCCTCCCCAATTTTGGGGTTTTCCCTCCCAATTTTGGGGTCCCCCCCCCTCAAATTTTGGGGTTTTCCCCTCAAATCCCCCCCAGATTTTGGGGTTTGCCTCTTTCCCCCCCCCTCCCCAAATTTTGGGGTTCCCCTCTCGACTTCCCTCGAATTTTTGGGGTCTCCCCTCAAATTCCGCCCAAATTCTGGGGTACCCCCAAATTTTGGGTTTTTTCCCCTTTAACCCCCCCAAATTTTGGGGTTTCCCCCATTTAATCCCCCCCCAGATTTTGGGGTTCCCCCCCCGATTCCCCCAATTTTGGGGTCCCCCCCTTAAATCCCCCCTAAATTTTGGGGGTTTCCCCTCAAATCCCCCCTAAACTTTCCCCAAATTTTGGGGTTTCCCCCCTTAAATCGCCCCAAATTTTGGGGTTTTTTTCCCCTTTAACTTCCCCAAATTTTGGGGTCTCACCGCCCCAAATTTTGGGGTCCCCCCCTTAATTCCCCCCAAATTTTGGGGTCCCCTCGCCCTTTTTTGGGGTCCCCCCGACCCCAAACCAATCCCCCCAAATTTTGGGGTTTCTGCTCTTTATTCCCAAACCCCTCCCCTCTGAGGGGACCCCGGGATTTTGGGGGAATTTGGGGCTTTTTTGGGATTTTTGTAAGAATTTTGGGAGTTTTGGGGGGATTTTTTGGGGGAATTTTCGGGAGATTTTGGGGGATTTTTTGTGGGAGTTTTGGGACTTTTTGGGGGGATTTTGGGAGATTTTTGGGGGAATTTTCGGGAAATTTTGGGGGATTTTTTGTGGGAGTTTTGGGACTTTTGGGGGATTTTGGGGTTTCTTGGGGATTTTTTTTATTATTATTTTTGGGAGATTTGGGGTTTTTTGGGGGGGTTCTGGGGGATTTTTGGTGGGGTTTTGGAGAATTTCTTGGGATTTTTTGGGGGATTTTTGGGATTTTTTGGGAGGTTTTGGGATTTTTTTTGGGACTTTTGGGGAATTTGGGGTTTTTTCCAGGGGGAATTTTGGGGGAATTTTCGGGGTTTTATGGGGGATTTTCGGGAGGTTTAGGGAGGATTTTGGGCGGAATTTTTGGGGGGATTGTTGGGGAATTTTGGGGTTTGTTGGGCGGTGGTTTTGGGGTTTTTTGGGGTGGTTTTGGGTGTCTCATGGGGGGGATCTGGGGCGGTTTTTGGGGTGTTTTTGGGGTGTTTTTGGGGGTTTTTTGGGTGTCTCATGGGGGGATTTGGGGCGGTTTTGGGTCGGTTTTTGGGGTGGTTTTGGGTGTCTCATGGGGGGGATCTGGGGCGGTTTTGGGTCGGTTTTTGGGGTGGTTTTGGGTGTCTCATGGGGGGGATCTGGGGTGGTTTTTGGGGTGTTTTTGGGGTTTTTTTTGGGTGTCTTGTGGGAGGATTTCGGGGTGGTTTTGGGGCTGTTTTTGGGGTGGTTTTGGGTTGGTTTTGGGGCAGTTTTTGGGGTGTCTCGGGAGGATTTTCGGCTGTTTTTGGGTTGGTTTTTGGGTGTCTCAGGGGGGGATTTTGGGCTGTTTTGGGGGGTGTTTTGGGTTGGTTTTGGGGCAGTTTTTGGGGTGTCTCAGGGGAGGATTTTGGGCTGTTTTTGGGCTGGTTTTGGGTTGGTTTTTGGGGTGTTTTTGGCTGTCTCATGGGGGGGATTTTGGGCTGGTTTTGGGCTGTTTTGGGGGCTGTTTTTGGGCTGGTTTTGGGCACTTTTTGGGGCGGTTTTTGGGCTGTTTCTGGGCGCCTCATGGGGGGGATTTTGGGCAGTTTTGGGGCTGTTTTGGGGTGGTTTTGGGCTGTTTTGGGGCTGTTTTTGGGGTGGTTTTGGGCTGGTTTCGGGCTGTTTCTGGGCGCCTCATGGGGGGATTTGGGCAGTTTTTGGGCAGTTTTTGGGCAGGTTTTGGGCAGTTTTCGGGCTGTTTTCAGGCCCCTCATGGGGGGACGCTGTCGCGCACCCAGCGCAGGTACGGGGGGTTCCCCTGCGCCACCGGCAGCGCCACCACCTCGGGCACCTCGTACGGGTGGTGGCTCCTGGGGACAAAACAAACCCGGGTCACCCCAAAACCCCCTCAAAACCCCCCTCAAAATCCCCCTCAAAATCCCCAAAAATCGCCCTGAAAATCCCCAAAAATTGCCCTGAAAATCCAGATTATTCTGCCCAAAACCGGCCCCCAAATCCCCTCGGGCACCTCGTGCAGGTCGGGGCAGCTGGGGACAAAAACCCAGCTCAGGAACCCCAAAATCCAACTCAGGAACCCCAAAACCCAACTCAGGAACCTCGAAA
Organism: Agelaius phoeniceus; assembly: GCF_020745825.1. Taxonomy (NCBI): domain Eukaryota; kingdom Metazoa; phylum Chordata; class Aves; order Passeriformes; family Icteridae; genus Agelaius; species Agelaius phoeniceus. The sequence continues at coordinate 26,374 of NW_026531293.1, read as the reverse complement.
CCCCCAAAATCCTCCCGAAAATCCCAAATTTCCTCCCCAGAAACGGCCCTGGGAACCCCCAAACCCCCCGGGCACCTCAGAGGGGTGGGGGCACCTGGGGACCCCAAAATCCCCCCCAGAATCCCAAAAACTCCTCTCAAAATCCCAAAAATGCCCCTCAAAATCCCCAAATCCCCCCCAAAATCCCAAAAATCCGTCTCAAAAATCCCCAAATCCTCCCCAAAATCCCAAAAATGCCCCTCAAAATCCCCAAATCCCCCCAAAAATGCCCCCAAAATCCCCAAATCCCCCCCAAAATCCCAAAAATGCCGCTCAAAATCCCCAAATCCTCCCCAAAATCCCAAAAATCCCCAAATCCCCCCCAAAATCCCAAAAATGCCCCTCAAAATCCCCAAATCCTCCCCAAAATCCCAATGGTGGCTCCTGGGGACACAAAACGCCCTTGGTCACCCCAAAATCCCCAAAACCCAACTCAGTCACCCCAAAACCCAACTGAGGAACCCCAAAAACCCCAAATCCCCCAAAATCCAACTCGGGAACCCCAGGAATCCCAAAAATCCCCCCCAAAAATCCCAAATATCCCCCAAAAATGGCCCTGGGAACCCCAAAATCCCTTCGGGCACCTCGTGGGGGTGGGGGCACCTGGGGAACCCCAAAACCCCCTTGGTCACCCCGAAAATCCCCCCCAAAATCCCAAAAATCTGCCCCAAAACCACCTCGGTCACCCCAAAATGCCAAAAATCCAACTCAGGAACCCCAAAATGCCAAAAGTCCCCCCCAAAAATCCCCTCTGGATCCCCCAAATCCCACCTGGGACCCCCCAAAATCTGCCCCAATCCCCCCCAGGGCCCCCAAAATCACCCTGGGACCCCCAAATCCCAAATTCTAAATTCCTAAATTCTCTCTGGGACCCCCAAATCCCACCTGGGACCCCCCAAAAAACCCCAGGACCCCCCAAAATCCCACCTGGGATCCCCCAAATCCCACCTGGGACCCCTCAAATTCACCCCAAATCCCCCCCAGGACCCCCTAAATCCTCTCTGGGACCCCCAAATCTGCCCAATCCCCCCCAGAGCCCCCCAAAATCCCCCAAGGGCTCCCAAAAATCCACCAGGACCCCCCAAAATCTGCCCCAAACCCACCCGGGTTCCCCTAAATCCTAAATGCCCCCAAATCCCCCAGCACCATCCCCAGGACCCCCCCAAATCCCACCTGGGAACCCCAAATCCCACCCAGGAACCCCCAAATCCCACAAGGACCCCCCAAATCCCCCTAAAATCTCCTCTGAGACCCCCAAAATCCCACCTGGGAACCCCAAATTCCACCTGGGACCCCCAAATTCCCCCTCAATCCCCCCCAGGGCCCCCAAACCCCACCTGGGACCCCCCCAAATCCCCCTAAAATCTCCTCTGAGAGCCCCAAAACCCCACCTGGGAACCCCCAAAATCTGCTCCAAACCCCCCCCAGGACCCCCCAAAAAATCCCCTGGGAACCCCCAAAATCCAGCTGGGACCCCCAAAATCTCACCTGGAACTCCCAAAACACCCCCAGGACCCCCCCAAATCCCACCTCGGACCCCCCAAATTCCACCTGGGAACCCCCAAAATCCTGCCCAGGACCCCCAAAATCTGCTCCAAACCCCCCAGGGCCCCCCAAAACACCCCCAGGGCCCCCCAAATCCCACCTGGGACCCCCAAATTCCCCCTCAATCCCCCCGCAGGGCCCCCAAATCCCACAAGGACCCCCCAAAACCCCTAAAATCTCCTCTGAGAGCCCCAAAATCTGCTCCAAACCCCCAGGAACTCCCCAAAAAATCCCCTGGGACCCCCAAAATCCCACCTGGGAACCTCAAACCCCCCCCCCAGGACCCCCCAAATCCCACCTGGAACTCCCAAAACACCCCCAGGACCCCCCAAAATCCCACCCAGGAACCCCCAAATCCACCCCCCAAACCCCCCAGGACCCCCAAAATCCCACCTGGAACCCCCAAATTCCCCCTCAATCCCCCCAAAACCCCCCCAGGCCCCCCCAAACCCCCCCTGTCCCCCCCATTCCCCCCCGTCCCCACCGCACGAAGTCGCTCAGCGCCGGCACCCGGGAGCTGCGGGTCTTGATCATCTGGGGGACACAGGGAGGGGACACTGGGGACACCTTGGGGACACCTTGGGGACATTGGAAACATTGGGGACACCTTGGGGACATTGGGGACATCACTGGGGACATTGGGGACACCTTGGGGACACCTTGGGGACATCACTGGGGACATTGGGGACACCTTGGGGACATTGGGGACATCACTGGGGACATTGGGGACACCTTGGGGACACCTTGGGGACATCACTGGGGACATCACTGGGGACATTGGGGACACCTTGGGGACACCTTGGGGACACTGGGGACATCACTGGGGACATCACTGGGGACACCTTGGGGACAGTGGGGACACCTTGGGGACACTGGGGACATCACTGGGGACATCACTGGGGACATCACTGGGGACACCTTGGGGACACCTTGGGGACAGTGGGGACACCTTCGGGACACCATTGGGGACACTGGGGGGATTAGGGACACACTGGGGGACAGTGGGGACATCACTGGGGATACCCCAGGGATGCTTCAGGGACATTGGGGACACGCTGGGGACACCATTGAGGACACCTTGGGGACAGCCTGGGGACATCACTGGGGGGATTAGGGACACATTGGGGACAGTGGGGACATCACTGGGGACACCTTGGGGACACTGGGGAGACATCACTGGGGACACCCCAGGGACGCTTCAGGGACATTGGGGGACATCACTGGGGACACCATTGGGGACATCACTGGGGACACCTTGGGGACACCTTGGGGGGACATTGTGGGTATTAGGGACACATTGGGGACATCAGGGGGATCAGGGACCTTTGGGACACTGGGGACACGCTGGGGACATTGGCGGGGACAATGGGGACATCAGGGGGGGACACTGGGGATGATGGGGACATTGTGGGGACATCGGGGGATTGGGGACATTTGGGACACTGGGGGGACATTGGAGACACCCCAGGGACACTTCAGGGACATTGGGGACACTTTGGGGACACTGGGGGACATCACTGGGGACACCTTGGGGATACTGGGGGGACATGAATGGGGAAACTGGGGACATCACTGGGGACAGTGAGGGGACATTGAGAACACCTGGGGACACCCCAGGGACACTTTGGGGACATTGGGGACATTTGGGGACAGCACTGGGACACCTTGGGGACATTGGGGACACCGCAGGGGGCACTCTGGGGACATCAGGGACAATGGGGGATTGGGGACACCTTGGGGACATTGGGAACATCACTGGGGGGGACACTGGGGACACTGAGGGGGTTTGGGGACACTGGGGACATTAATGGGGACATCATTGGGGGCACACTGGGGACAGTGAGGGGACGTTGGGGACAGCCCAGGGACATTTCAGGGACAGTGGGGACATCACTGGGGACGCCTTGGGGACATTGGGGGAATTGGGGACATTGGGGGGATTGGGGACATTGGGGGACACCTTGGGGACATTGGGGACACCTTGGGGACACGGGTGGCCCCGGTGCCGTCACTCACCAGCAGGACCTCGCTGTCCTCCTCCAGCTTGCCCTGCCACGTGTACCTGGGGACACCATCGGGGACACCTTGGGGACACCTTGGGGACACCTTGGGGACACCGCGGTGGCGCCGCCCGGGCCCTGTCCCCACTGTCCCCAACCCCTTCAATCCCCCAATGTCCCCCTGTCCCCAGTGTCCCCAAATGTCCCCATTGTCCCCCTGTCCCCAGTGTCCCCAATCCCCCAGTGTCCCCAATGTCCTCCTGCTGTCCCCTCTCTGTCCCCAACGTCCCCCCCAATGTCCCTGCTGTCCCCTACCCATCCCCCCTGTCCCCCAATGTCCCCTCTGTCCCCAATGATGTTGCGCTGTCCCCAATGTCCCCTGTCCCCACTGTCCCCCCTCTGTCCCCAATGTCCTCCCACCAATGTCGCCACTGTCCCCCTGCTGTCCCCATTGTCCCCAATGTCCCCAGTGGTGTCACTCTGTCCCCTCTGTCCCCCGTCCCTCTGTCCCCCCAGTGTCCCCAATCCTCCCCCTGTCCCCTCTGTCCCCCTGCTGTCCCCTGTGTCCCCCCTTTGTCCCTGCTGTCCCCATGTCCCCTCTGTCCCCACTGTCCCCAGTGATGTCACCCTGTCCTCAATGTCCCCCTGTCCCTGTCCCCACTCTATCCCCCCACAATGTCCCTCTGTCCCCATGCTGTCCCTCTGTCCCCAGTGTCCCCACTGTCCCCGTTATCCCTCATCCCCAGTGTCCCCCTATCCCTGTCCCTGCTGTCCCCAATGTCCCCTCTTGTTCCCGTTATCCCCCTGTCCCCAATGTCCCCCATGTCCCAATGTCCCCGTCCCTTCTGTCCCCCCAGTGTCCCAAATTCCCCCCCGTTGTCCCCAGTGTCCCCCCAGTGTCTCCCAATGTCCCCAATGTTCCCGTGTCCCCCATTGTCCCCGTTGTCCCCGCGCTGTCCCCACTCACACCGAGGTCACTCCAGGGATGATGTTGACGCAGGCGGCCAAACGCTGCTGGACCAGGGACCTGAGGGGACACCTGTGTCACCACCTGTGTCACCTGTGCCACCCTGTGCCACCCCGTGTCACCTGAGTGTGTCACCTGAGTGTCACCTGTGTCACCTGAGTGTGTCACCTGAGTGTCACCTGTGTCACCACCTGTGTCACCTGTGCCACCCTGTGCCCACCCCATGTCACCTGAGTGTGTCACCTGAGTGTCACCTGAGTGACTGTGTGTGTCACCTGAGTGTCACCTGTGTGTGTCACCACCTGTGTCACCCGTGTGACTGTGTGTGTCACCTGAGTGTCACCTGTGTCACCACTTGTGTCACCTGTGTGTCACCCTGTGCCACCCCGTGTCACCTGAGTGTGTCACCTGAGTGTCACCTGAGTGTGTCACCTGTGTGACCTGTCACCTCCCTGTGTCACCCCCTGGGACAGGGCCACTGTCACCTGTGTCACCTCTCCCAGGCACCCTTGGGGACAGTGCCACCCTGGTGTCACCTGGCTCTCAGGTGTGCCCTGCTGTCACCTGCCCGGTGCGGTGTCCCCCCATTGTCCCCCCAGTGCCACCCCCAGTGTCCCCAATGTCCCCACCTGGCCAGCTTCGTGTCCCCGATGTCCCCAACGTTCCCATTGGTGTCACCTGGCCAGCTCGGTGTCGCCATTGTCCCCAATGTCCCCAGTGTCCCCATTGTCCCCTGGCCAGCTCGGTGTCCCCAGTGTCCCCAGTGTCCCCATTGTCCCCAATGTCCCCATTGCTGTCACCTGGCCAGCTCGGTGTCCCCAGTGTCCCCAGTGTCCCCATTGTCCCCAGTGTCCCCATTGCTGTCACCTGGCCAGCTCGGTGTCCCCAGTGTCCCCAGTGTCCCCATTGTCACCTGGCCAGCTCGGTGTCCCCAGTGTCCCCATTGGTGTCACCTGGCCAGCTCGGTGTCCCCAGTGCCCCCATTGTCCCCTGGCCAGCTCGGTGTCCCCATTGTCCCCAGTGTCCCCATTGCTGTCACCTGGCCAGCTCGGTGTCCCCAGTGTCCCCATTGTCCCCATTGCTGTCACCTGGCCAGCTTGGTGTCCCCAGTGTCCCCATTGTCCCCATTGTCCCCATTGTCACCTGGCCAGCTCGGTGGCCACGCTGAGGTTGGGGCAGGTGACGAAGGCGGCCGAGACCTCCCCGCTGTCACCCCCAGTGTCCCCCCTGGTGTCCCCAGCTCTGTCCCCTCCGGTGCCGTTCCCGGTGCCGCAGGCGCCCCCTGGGGCTGTCCCTGGGGGTGTCCCCTCCATGGTGGCCCCGGTGCTGTCCCCGGTGCTGTCCCTGGTGCTGTCCCTGGTGCTGTCCCTGGTGCTGTCCCTGGTGCTGTCCCTGCTGCTGTCCCTGGGGCTGTCCCTGCTGCTGGCCCTGGTGGCCGTCGCTGTTGTCACCGTCCCCCTGCGGCCCAGCCCCGGCAGCAGCAGCAGCGACAGCGCCTGGGGAGAGAGAGAGAGAGAGAGAGAGGAGGGGAGGGGCTGTCACGATATCGGCCTGTCACGATATCAGCCTGTTGTGATATCGGCCTGTCGTGATATCAGCCTGTCACGATAGTGGCCTGTCGTGATATGGGCCTGTCATGATACTGGCCTGTCACGATAGTGGCCTGTCGTGATATGGGCCTGTCATGATACTGGCCTGTCACGATAGCTGCAATATCAGCCTGTCATGACAGCAGTCTGTCACAATATAGGTGACAGTGACCTGTCATGATACCGGCCTGTTGCGACAGTGGTGATATCAGCCTGTCGCGATAGTGGCCTGTCATGATGGCAGCGATATCAGCCTGTCGCGATATCAGCCTGTTGTGATATTGGTGATACCAGCCTGTCACGATACCGGCCTGTCGTGATACCGGCCTGTCACGATAGCAGTGACATCAGCCTGTCGTGATACCAGCCTGTCAGGACAGCAGTCTGTCGCGATAACAGCGATACCGGCCTGTCGCGATAGTGGCCTGTCGTGATAGTGCCTGTCACAATAGCAGTGATATCAGCCTGTCGCGATAGCGCCTGTCATGATAGCAGCGATATCAGAATATGGCAATATCAGCGATACTGGCTCGTCATGGTAGCGCTGAGATTGGCCTGTCGTGATATCGGCCTGTCGCGATATCGGCCTGTCATGATATCAGCCTGTCGCGATATCGGCCTGTCGTGATATCGGCCTGTTGCGATATTGGCCTGTCACAATAGCAGCCTGTCGTAATATCGGCCTGTCGCGATATCAGCCTGTCGCGATATCAGCCTGTCGTGATATCAGCCTGTCGTGATATCAGCCTGTCGTGATATCGGCCTGTTGCGATATTGGCCTGTCACAATAGCAGCCTGTCGTAATATCGGCCTGTCGCGATATCAGCCTGTGGCGATAGTGGCCTCTGGTGATATCGGCCTGTCGCGATATCGGCCTGCTGCCAATCCCAGAACTCACAGCGTTCACAGAACCCCGGCATTCCCAGCATTCCCGGCATTCCTGGCATTCCCAGAGTTCCCAGCATTCCCAGCATTCCCAGCATTCCCGGCATTCCCAGCATTCCCAGCGTTCCCAGCGTTCCCAGCAATCCCAGCATTCCCAGCATTCCCGGCATTCCCAGCATTCCCAGCAATCCCAGCATTCCCAGCATTCCCAGCATTCCCAGATTTCCCAGGGGGGCTGGGACAGGCCCCAGAGGCCCCCGAGCCCAACCCAGCCCCGAGAGCTGAACCCAGCCCCGGAGGGGAAAAGGGGAAAAGGGATTTGGGCATGGGAATGGATCCCGGTTCGGGCACAGAATCACAGAATTTGGGGAATTCCCAGAATTCCCAGAATCCAGAGAACTCTCAGAATTCAGGGAATTCCCAGAATGACAGAATCCCAGAATTCAGACAATTCACAGATTTCCCAGAATCACAGAACTCACAGAATTCTCAGAATTCCCAGAATCCCAGAACTCAGAGAATTCACAGAATCCAGGGAATTCCCAGAATCACTGAATTGACAGAATTTCCAGAATCACAAAATTCAGGGAATTCCCAGAATCCCAGAATTCAGACAATTCCCAGAATCCCATAATTCCCAGAATCCCCAGAATCCCAGAATTCAGACAATTCCCAGAATTCCCAGAATCCCAGAATTCAATTTCCTGACGGACGGCGCCATCCCCTCCTGCAGGTCATCAATAACGATATCAATATTAATATTAATTAGTGATATTAAACTGACTAATGAACAGCTCGATCCCCTCATCTGTGTCATCAATAACGATATTGATATTAATGATATTAATGATATTAATGATCATAAACTAATGAATGACTCGATCCCCTAATCTGTGTCATCAATAATGACATTGATATGGATATTGATATTGATATTAATGATCATAAACTAATGAATGACTTGATCCCCTCCCCCAGGTCATCAATAATGATATTAATATTAATATTAATGATATTAAATTTACTGATGGATGGGGCCATCCCGTCCTCCAGGTGATCAATAATTACATCAATATTAATATTAATATTAATGATATTAAATTTATTGATGAGTGGGGCCAGCCCCTCCTCCAGGTCATCAATAATTATACCACTATTAATATTAATATTAATGATATTAAATTTACTGATGGACAGGGCCAGCCCCTCCTCCAGGTCATCAATAATGATATTAATATTAATATTGATATTAATGATATTAAATTTCCTATTGAAAGGCTCCATCCTCTCATCCATGTCATCAATAACCACATTATTATTAATATTGATATAGTTAATATTAAACTGTTTAATGAAAGGCTCCATCCTCTCACCCATGTCATCAATAACCATATTAATATTAATATCGATATAATTAATATTAAACTAATGAATGGCTCGATCCCCCCATGCATGTCATCAATAACGATATTGATATTAATGATATTAATGATATTAATGATATTGAACTTACTAATGAAAGACTCAATCCCCTCATCCAGGTCATCTGTAATGACATTAATATTGATATTAATAATAATATTAGCGATATTAAACTGATTAATGACAGGCTCAATCCCCTCCTCCATGCCATCAATAACCATATTAATATTAATATTGATATTAATGATATTAAACTGGTTAATGAAAGGCTCGATCCCCTAATCTCTGTAATCAATAATGAGATTGATATTAATATTAATATTAATGAGATTACATCTACTGATGGATGACGTCATCCCCCCGTCCAGGTCATCAATAACGATATTGATATTGATATTAACGATATTGATATTGATATTAATGATATTAATTTACTAATGAGAAGCTCAATCCTCTAATCCATGTTATCAATAACAATATTGATATTGATATTAATGATATTAATTTACTAATGAGAGGCTCAATCCTCTAATCCATGTTATCAATAGCGATATTAATGTTGATATTAATGATATTAATTTATTAATGAGAGGCTCAATCCTCTAATCCATGTTATCAATAGCGATATTAATGTTGATATTAATGATATTAATTTATTAATGAAGGTGTAATCCTCTAATCCATGTTATCAATAGCGATATTAATGTTGATATTAACGATATTAATTTACTAATGAAGGTGTAATCCTCTAATCCATGTTATCAATAGCGATATTAATGTTGATATTAACGATATTAATTTATTAATGAGAGGCTCAATCCTCTAATCCATGTTATCAATAACGATATTAATGTTCATATTAACGATATTAATTTATTAATGAGAGGCGCAATCCTCTAATCCATGTTATCAATAACGATATTAATGTTGATATTAACGATATTAATTTATTAATGAGAGGCTCAATCCTCTAATCCATGTTATCAATAATGATATTAATGTTGATATTAACGATATTAATTTACTAATGAAAGGCTCAATCCTCTAATCCATGTTATCAATAACGATATTAATGTTGATATTAATGATATTAAACTGAATATTGAAAGTCAGCTTAATATCATTAATATTAATTATTTGTATAACACATTCATTAATTATTATTAAAATATTAATTATATATAGTTAATACTGCTATTGCTCATATTATATATTAATATTAATATATTATATTAATATTAATTAATAATAGCTATATTAAACCGATTAATGGCCCTCATCCAGGCGACTGATAATGATATTGATATTGATATTGATATTGATATTAATATTAATGATATGGAACTGACTAATGAAAGGCTCAATCCCCTCATCCGCATTTCCAATAACAATATTGATATTAATATTATTAATATTGAACTGACTAATGAACAGCTCAATGCCCTCATCAATGTCATCAATAACGATATTGATATTGATAATGATATTGATATTAATGATATTAAATTGCCTAATGAACAACTCGATCCCCTCATCCAAGTCATCAATAACCATATTGATAATGACATTGACATTGATATTGATATTAATGATATGAGACTGACTAATGAACAGCTCAATGCCCTCATCAATGTCATCAATAACGATATTGATATTGATATTGATAATGATATTGATATTAATGATATTAAACTGACTAATGAACACTCGATCCCCTCATCAATGTCATCAATAACGATATTGATATTGATATTGACATTGATATTGATATTGATATGAAGCTGACTAATGAACAGCTTGATCCCGTCATCAATGTCATCAATAACCATACTGATATTGATATTGATAATGATATTGATATTGACATTGATATTGATGATATGAAACTGCCTAATGAATGACTCAATCCCTTCATCAATGTCATCAATAACGATATTGATATTGATAATGATATTGATATTGATATTAATGATATGAAGCTGACTAATGAACGGCTTGATCCCCTCATCAATGTCATCAATAACCATATTGATAATGATATTGATATTATTGATATGAAACTGCCTAATGAGCAGCTTGATCCCCTCATCCAGGTCATCAATAACCATATTGATACTGATATTGATGTTAATATTGATATTGATGAGATGAAGCTGACTAATGAACGACTCGATCCCCTCATCCAGGTCATCAATAACCATATTGATAATGATATTGATATTGACATTGATATTGATATTGACATTGATATTGATATTAATAATATTAAACTGCCTAATGAACAATTCAATCCCCTCATCAATGCCATCAATAACCATATTGATATTGATAATGATATTGATATTATTGATATGGAGCTGCCCGATGAGCGCTCGGTGCCCTCGTCAATGCCATCAGTAACGATATTGATAACGATATTGATAATGATATTGACATTGATATTGATAATGATATTGACATTGATAATGATATTGATATTGACATTTATATTGATAACGATATTGATAATGATATTGATAATGACATTATTGATGCAGAGCTGCCCGATGAGTGCTTGATGCCCTCGTCGATGTCATCAATAACGATATTGATATCGATATTGATATTGATAACGATATTGATATTGCCATTATTGATAGGGAGCTGCCCGATGAGCGCTCCGTGCCCTCGTCGATGTCACCAATAACGATATTGATAACGATATATTGACATTGTCGTTATCGATACGGAGCCGCCCGATGAGCGCTCGGTGCCCTCGTCGATGCCATCAATAATGATATTGATATTGATAACGATATTGATAATGACATTGCCGTTATTGATATGGAGCCGCCCGATGAGCGCTCGGTGCCCTCGTCGATGCCATCAATAACGATATTGATATTGATAACGATATTGATATTGATAACGATATTGCCATTATCGATAGGGAGCCGCCCGATGAGCGCTCGGTGCCGTCGTCGATGCCATCAATAACGATATTGATATTGATAACGATATTGATAATGACATTGCCACTATTGATACGGAGCCGCCCGATGAGCGCTCGGTGCTGTCATTGATGCCATCAATAACGATATTGATAACGATATTGATAATGACATTGCCGTTATTGATACGGAGCCACCTGATGAGCGCTCGGTGCCCTCGTCAATGTCACCAATAACGATATTGATATTGATAACAATGATATTGATAACGATATTGATAATGACATTGCCGTTATTGATACAGAGCTGCCCAATGAGCGCTCGGTGCCCTCGTCAATGCCATCAATAATGATATTGATAACGATATTGATAACGATATTGACACTGCCACTATTGATAAGGAGCCGCCCGATGAGCGCTCGGTGCCGTCATCGATGCCGGCTCTGAGCAGAGCTGCACACGGTGCTGCTCTGCCGTGATAGAGGGATATCGCGATAGCAGTGTGCTGTGATAGAGGGATATCGCAATAGCAGTGTGCTGTAATAGAGGGATATCGTGATAGCAGCCTCCCACGATAGAGGGATATCGCGATAGCAGTGTGCTGTGATAGAGGGATATCGCAATAGCAGCCTGTCACGATATCAGCCTATGGCAATAGAGGGATATCGCGATAGCAGCCTGTCACGATAGAGGTGTATCACGATATCAGCCTGTCATGATAGAGAGATATCATGATATCAGCCTGGTGTGATAGAGGGATATCGTGATAGCAGCCCACCATGATCCCAGGCTGCCATGATATCAGCCTGTCGCGATAGCAGCATATCCTGATATCGGCCTGTCACAATAGAGGGATATCCTGATATCGGCCTGGTGTGATAGAGGGCTATCATGATACCAGCCTGTCACGATATCAGCTTGTCACCATAGAGGCATATCGTGATATCAGCCTGTCATGATAGTGATACCGACCTATCATGATAGCGGCCTGTCACAATATCAGCCTGCTGTGACAGAGCTATATCGCGATACCAGCCTGTAACGATATCAGCCTGCTGTGACAGAGCTATATCGCGATACCAGCCTGTCACAATATCGGCCTGCCGTGACAGGGCTACAGCACAGTATCAGCCTGTCACGATAGCAGCCCGTCGCGATAGAGGGATATCGCGATATCAGCCTGGCGTGACCCCAGACTATTGCGATATTAACCTGACGCAATATTGGCATGTCCCGATAGCCGCTCTGAGATCAGCATGTCACGATAGCTGCGTCGCGACAGCCCTATCGTGATACCCCTGCCACCACACCCATGTCGCGATACCGGCGTGTCGCGATATTCCTGTCACGATATCCACGCTGCGCTATTCACATCACGGCGTTCATGTCGCGATACCGGCGCGTCGCGATAGTCACGATACAGGCACATGGGGGTGTTCATGTCGTGATATTTGTGCCGCAACGGTCACGTCACGATAGCCGTGTCACGATAGCTGTGTCGTGACATTCATGTCGCGATAGCCATGGTATTCACACCACTACATTCATGTCGCGATAGCCATGTCGTGATATTCATGTCATGATAGCTGTGTCACCAGCACGAAACCCTGGGCTGTGACACCGGCCCCACGTCGTGATATCGGCCCTGTCACGATATCGGCCTGGCCCAGTCACGATACCCCCCCATATCACAATGTACCCATCCCCATATCGCGATACCCCTCCCATGTCACGAGATATCCCCCTATATCGTGATATCCCCCTCCCATATCGCGATATCCCCACCTCTGTATCATGATCCCTCCCATGTCACGATATCCCCTCCCATATCCCAACAGATTCCCCCCAATATCCTCCCATATCCCGATATCCTCCTCCCATGTCGCGATATCCCTGTCCCCATGTCACGATATCCCCCATATCGCGATATTCCCATCCCCATGTCGCGATATCCCCTCCCCATTTATCGCGATATCCCCCCCCTGTCACGACAGCAGCACTCACAGCCCAGGCCGCTCTCATTGGCCGCCGGCTCCTCCTGGGGACAAGGGGAGGGGTCAGAGCCCAAAATGGCCCCCAAAAAACCCCAAAACCAAAAAATGGCCCCAAAAAAACCCAAAATGGCCCCAAAATAGCCCTAAAATGGTCCCAAAACCCCCAAATGGCCCCAAAAACCCTAAAATCACCCCAAAACTGCCCCCAAAACCCGAAGTGGCCCCAAAACCCCCAAATCTGACCCTAAACTGTCCAAAATCAGCCCAAAAACCTCAAATTCATCCCCAGCCCCAAAACCCCCAAAGTCTGAGCCCAAATCATCCAAAACCCCCAAAATCTGACCCCAAACCCCCAAAATCCGACCCCAAAACCCCAAAATCTGACCCCAAAACCCCCAAAATCTGACCCCAAAACCCCAAAATCTGACCCCAAAACCCCCAAAATCTGACCCCAAAACCCCCAAAATCTGACCCCAAAACCCCAAAATCTGACCCCAAAACCCCCAAAATCTGACCCCAAAACCCCAAATTCACCCCAAAACCCCCAAATTCACCCCAAAAGCCCCAAAATCACCCCCAAAACCCCAATGCACCCCAAAAACCCCAAATCAGCGCCACCCCCAAAGCCCCCAAAACCCGACCCCAAAAGCTCCAAAATCGCCCCAAAATCCCCAAACCAGCAAAATCTGACCCCAAAAACCCCAAAGCATCCCCAGCCCCAAAACCTCCAAACCCTGACCCCAAATCCCCCCAAATCCCCCTAAACCTGACCCCAAAAACCCCAAATCGTCCCAAAACCCCAAAATTGCCCCCAAAAACCCCAAATTGCCCCAATAGCCCCAAAATGTAACCCCAAAATCTCACCCCAAACCATCCAAAATCACCCCAAAACCCCCAAATTCACCCTAAAAACTCCAAATTCACCCCAAAAACTCCAAATTCCCCCCAGCCCCAAAATGCCACCCCAAAATCTGACCCTGAACCCCCCAAAATCTGACCCTAAAAATCACCCAAAACCGACCCCCAACCCTCAAAATCTGACCCCAAAACCTGACCCCAAATCCCCCCAAAATCTGACCCCAAACCCTCCAAAATGGACCCCAAAACCCCAAATTTACCACCAGCATCAAAAACCCCAAAATCACCCCAAAAACCCCAAATTCACCCTCAGCCCTAAAACTCCCAAAATCCGACCCCAAATCGCCCCAAGACCCCAAAACCTGACCCCAAAAGCCCCAAATCCACCCCAAACCCCCAAAATTACCCCAAACACCCCCAAACTGACCCCAAAACTGCCCCCAGCCCTAAAACCCCACCCCCAAATTGCCCCAAAAGTCCCAAATCCACCCCAAAACCCGACCCGGCCCCAAAACCTGACCCCAAAATTGCCCCAACATCTCCAAAGTGACCCCAAAACCTGACCCCAAATTTGCCCCAAAACCTGACCCCAAAACCCCCCAAACTGACCCCTAAACCTGACCCCAAACCCTGACCCCAAGCCCCAAAATCTGACCCCAAAATGGCCCCAAAATCCCCAAAGTGACCCCAAAAATTGCCCCCAGCCCCAAAACCTGACCCCAAAATGGCCCCAAACTGACCCCAAAACTGCCCCCAGCCCCAAAACCCAACCCCAAATTGCCCCAAAAGTCCCAAATCCACCCCAAAACCTGACCCCAAAATTGCCCCAAACTGACCCCAAAACTGACCACAGCCCCCAAAACCCAACCCCAAAATTGCCCCAAAATCTCCAAAGTGACCCCAAAAATCAACCCCAGCCCCAAAACCTGACCCCAAATCTGCTCCAAAACTGACCCCAAACCCGAGCACAGCCCCAAAACCCAACCCCAAAACCCGACCCCAAAACCTGACCCCAAAACCCCCCAAACTGACCCCAAAACTGCCCCAAACCGATCCCAAAATTACCCTCAAGCCCCAGCCCCGAAACCCGACCCCAAAATGGCCCCAAAGTGACCCCAAAATCGCCCCCAGGCCCAAAACCCGACCCCAAATTGCCCCAAAAGTCCCAAATCCACCCCAAAACCCAACCCGGCCCCAAAACCTGACCCCAAAACCCGACCCCAAAACCCCCCAAACTGACCCCAAAACCCGACCCCAAAACCTGACCCCAAACCAATCCCAAACCCTGACCCCAAGCCCCAAAATCTGACCCCAAAATGGCCCCAAAATCCCCAAAGTGACCCCGAAAATTGCCCCCAGCCCCAAAACCTGACCCCAAAATTGCCCTAAACTGACCCCAAAACTGCCCCCAGCCCCAAAACCCAACCCCAAATTGCCCCAAAAGTCCCTAATCTACCCCAAAACCTGACCCCAAAATTGCCCCAAAACTGACCCCAAAACCGACCACAGCCCCCAAAACCCGACTTCAAAATTGCCCCAAAATCTCCAAAGTGACCCCAAAAATCGACCCCAGCCCCAAAACCTGACCCCGAACCCTGACCCAGCCCCAAAACCCGACCCCAAAATGGCCCCAAAATCTCCAAAGTGACCCCAAAAATCGAACCCAGCCCCAAAACCTGACCCCAAAACCGACCCCCAAATTACCCCAAACTGACCCCAAGCCCCAAAACCCCACCCCAAAATGGCCCCAAATGCCCCAAACTGACCCCAAATTGCCCCCAGCCCCAAAACCCGACCCCAAAACCACCCCAAACCCCCCAAAACCACCCCAAATCCTCCAGAGACCCCAGCCCCAAAACCCCAACCTCAAATTACCCCAAACCCCCCAAACTGACCCCAAATCGCCCCCAGCCCTAAATTCGCCCCCTCCCCAAATTCACCCCAAAATTCCCCCCCAATTCTCCTCCTTTAAGTCGCCCCCTCCCCAAATCCCCCAAATTCACCCCAAAACTCCCCAAAATTCGCCCCCTCCCCCAAATCTCCCCCAAAATCTGCCCCCTCCCCAAATTCCCCCGAATTTTGCACCAAAACTCCCCAAAATCGCCCCCTCCCCAAATCCCTCCAAAACTCCCCCTCCCCAAATTCGCCGCCCCCAAATTTTGCCCCAAAATTCGCCCCCTCCCCAAAATTTGCCCCAAAACTCCCCCAGGCCACGCCCCCTCCCCAAATTCCCCCTCCCCCAATTTCGCCCCCTCCCCAAATTCACCCCAAAACTCCCCCTAGGCCACGCCCCCTCCCCAAACTCACCCCAAGGCCGCCCCCTCCCCAAAATTCCCCCAAAATTCCCCCAAAATTCGCCCCCTCCCCAAACTCACCCCGGGAACTCCCCCGGCTCTGCTCAGGCCCCGCCCCTTTCCCCAACCCGGCCCCAGGCCCCGCCCCCTCCCCCAATTCCTCCCAAACTCCGCCCCCCGCTCGCGCCCCCTCCCCAAATTCCCCCAAATTCCCGCCAAACCCCCCCGGATCTCCCGCCAAAACCCCCCCGCATCTCCCGCCGCGTCTCCGCAGGCCCCGCCCCCTCCCCGAGCCAAGCCCCGCCCCCTCCCCCCGCGCCCCCTCCCCAAATTCCCCTCCCCCCCGCCCCTCCCCCCCTCCCTCACCGCTCCCGCGCTCCGCTCGCGCCGCCGCCGCCCCCACGTGACCCGCGGGGCCCCGCCCCCTCCCCGTGACGTCACCGCCGCCGCCGGAAGCGGCCGGGGGTGGAGGAGGGAGGGGGGGGAGGGGGAGTCCCCGCCCCCCCTTTCCCCTCCCCCAACCCCCCCCCCCGGTTCGCTGCCCCACCCCCCCCTCCCCCCTCCCCCCCCCCATCCCGGGGCTCCCTGGCCTCGCCCCTCCCCCACCTCAGCCCCTCCCCCACCTTGGCCCCTCCCCCTCCCTCCAGGCCCCGCCCCCCTCCCCCGCTTTGGCCCCGCCCCCCTCCCCCGCTTTGGCCCCTCCCCCATTCCCCGGTCCCCCTCCCCTCCCCCCCCGCTCCCGTTCCCGCTCCCCCCGTGGCCCCTCCCCCCGTTTAGCCCCGCCCCCATTCCCGGCCCCTCCCCCCATTTCCGGCCCCTCTCTCCCCTCCCCCCCGGCCCCTCCCCCCTCCCCCTCCCGCCCCTCCCCCCGCCCCTCCCCCCGCCGGGGGTGTCGCGCGCCGCTGGTGGCACCATGTCCTATGTCCCCTTCCGAGGTACGGCCCCGCCAAACTGGGAGCACTGGGAGCACTGGGAGCCTCTGAGCGGGACACTGGGAGCGCTGGGAGCCCGCACTGGGGAGACTGGGAGCGCTGGGAGCCGGGCGGGGGCTGCACTGGGAGCGCTGGGAGCGGGGGAGGGGGCACTGGGAGCGGGGGTGAGGCAGACTGGGAGCACTGGGAGCGGGGGAGGCCGGCACTGGGGATACTGGGAGCGGGGGAGGCTCGGACTGGGGATACTGGGAACGGGGGAGGCTTTAACTGGGGATACTGGGAGCGGGGGATGATGCTACTGGGAGCACTGGGAGCGGGGGAGGCCGGCACTGGGGATACTGGGAACGGGGGAGGCTCGGACTGGGCAGACTGGGAGCGGGGGAGGCTCGGACTGGGCATACTGGGAGCGGGGGAGGCTTTAACTGGGGATACTGGGAGCGGGGGAGGCTCGGACTGGGGCCGGGGGCGGCTTTACTGGGGATACTGGGAGCGGGGGGCGACTGTTACTGGGGGTACTGGTGCGGGGGGTGGCTGTTACTGGGCATACTGGGGACGGGGGATGGCTGTTACTGGGCATACTGGTGCGGGGGGCGGCTGTTACTGGGCATACTGGGAGCACAGGCTGCGGTTACTGGGGATACTGGTGCGGGGGAGGCTCGGACTGGGGCCGGGGGCGGCCGTTACTGGCGATACTGGGAGCAGAGGCTGCGGTTACTGGGGATACTGGGAGCGGGGGTGGCTCGCACTGGGCAGACTGGGAGCGGGGGATGCTGGTACTGGGGATACTGGGAGCGGGGGAGGCCGGGACTGGGAGCACTGGGAACGGCGCTGGGGCCGGAGGTGGCCGGGACTGGGCAAACTGGGAGCGGGGGAGGCCGGGACTGGGTAAACTGGGAGCGGGGGATGCTGTTACTGGGTAAACTGGGAGCGGGGGATGCTGTTACTGGGGATACTGGGAGCGGGGGCGGCTGTTACTGGCGATACTGGGAGCGGGGGAGGCTCGGACCGGCGGTACTGGGAGCAGAGGCTGCGGTTACTGGGGATACTGGTGCGGGGGAGGCTCGGACTGGGGCCGGGGGCGGCTGCTACTGGTGATACTGGGAGCGGGGGTGGCTGTTACTGGGCATACTGGGAACGGGGGAGGCCGGGACTGGAGCCGGAGGTGGCTGTTACTGGTGGTACTGGGGCCGGGGGCGGCTGCTACTGGGGATACTGGGAACGGGGGTGGCTGTTACTGGGAATACTGGGAGCGGGGGTGGCTGTTACTGGTGGCACTGGGAGCCGGGGCGGCTCGGACTGGGGATACTGGGAATGGGGGAGGCCGGGACTGGGCAGACTGGGAACGGGGGAGGCTCGGACTGGGGCCGGGGGCGGCTGTTACTGGGCAAACTGGGAGCAGAGGCTGCGGTTACTGGGCAAACTGGGAGCAGAGGCTGCGGTTACTGGGGATACTGGGAGCAGAGGCTGCGGTTACTGGGCAAACTGGGAGTGGGGGAGGCCGGGACTGGGGATACTGGGACTGGGGGCGGGCTGTTACTGGGCGTACTGGGAGCAGGGGATGCCGTTACTGGGGATACTGGGAGCAGAGGCTGCTGTTACTGGGGATACTGGGAGCAGGGAAGGCCGGTACTGGGCCCGGGGGTGGAGGTTACTGGGGATACTGGGACTGTGGGAGGCTCCAACTGGGGATACTGGGACCAGGGGAGGCTGTTACTGGGGATACTGGGAGTGGGGGTGGCTGTTACTGGGGATACTGGGAGCAGGGGCTGCTGTTACTGGGGATACTGGGATTGCGGGATGCTCTTACTGGGGATACTGGGATTGGGGGTGGCTGTTACTGGGCATACTGGGAGCAGGGGCTGCTGTTACTGGGCATACTGGGAGCGGGAGAGGCCCGTAGTGGGGATACTGGGAGCAGGAGAGGCCGGTACTGGGACTGGGGGCAGCTGTTACTGGGGATACTGGGACCAGTACTGGGCCCAGCAGTGGCCGTTACTGGGGATACTGGGACTGGGGGCACCTGTTACTGGGCATACTGGGAGCAAAGGCTGCTATTACTGGGCATACTGGGATTGGGGATGGCTGTTACTGGGCATACTGGGAACGGGGGAGGCTGTTACTGGGGATACTGGGACTGGGGGATGCTGTTACTGGGCATACTGGGATTGGCGGAGGCTGTTACTGGGGATACTGGGAGCAGGGGCTGCCGGTACTGGGTATACTGGGGCCAGTACTGGGCCCCGCAGTGGCTGTTACTGGGCATACTGGGAACGGGGGAGGCTGTTACTGGGCATACTGGGAACGGGGGAGGCTGTTACTGGGCATACTGGGACTGGGGGCGGCTGTTACTGGGGATACTGGGACTGGGGGCGGCTGTTACTGGGCATACTGGGATTGGGGGGGGGGCTGTTACTGGGGATACTGGGAGCAGGGCCTGCTGGTACTGGGGTTACTGGGGCCAGTACTGGGAGCCAGGGATGCCTTTACTGGGGATACTGGGAGCAGTACTGGAGCTGGGGGTGTCCCTTACTGGTTAGACTGGGGGATGCTGTTACTGGGCATACTGGGAGCAGGGGAGGCTGTTACTGGGCATACTGGGACTCGGGGGGCCTGTTACTGGGACTGGGGGCTGCTGTTACTGGGCATACTGGGATTCAGGGGGCCTGTTACTGGGACTGGGGGCTGCTGTTACTGGGCATACTGGGAGCAGAGGCCTTGTACTGGGAGCACTGGGATTGCTGCTGGAGGAGGCGGTTACTGGTTAGACTGGGCCTGGGGGGGCTCTTACTGGGAGCAGGGGCTGCTCTTACTGGGGATACTGGGAATGGGGGATGCTGTTACTGGGAGTTACTGGTTTGTACTGGTGCTGTTACTGGGAGTTACTGGGATGTGGGGATGCTGTAACTGGGGGTTACTGGGATGTGGGGATGATTTAACTGGGGGTTACTGGGATGTGGGGATGCTGTAACTGGGAGTTACTGGTTTGCAGTGATGCTGTAACTGGGAGTTACTGGGATGTGGGGATGATTTAACTGGGGGTTACTGGGATGTGGGGATGCTGTAACTGGGAGTTACTGGGATGTGGGGATGCTGTAACTGGAAGTTACTGGTTTGCAGTGATGCTGTTACTGGGAGTTACTGGGATGTGGGGATGCTGTAACTGGGGGTTACTGGGATGTGGGGATGATTTAACTGGGAGTTACTGGGAGACTGGGATGGTGTAACTGGGCATTACTGGAATAAGGAGATTCTGTAACTGGGAGTTACTGGGACGTGGGGATGCTGTAACTGGGAGTTACTGGGAGATGGGAATGCTGTAACTGGGGGTTACTGGGACGTGGGGATGCTGTAACTGGGAGTTACTGGGAGATGGGAATGCTGTAACTGGGGGTTACTGGGACGTGGGGATGCTGTAACTGGGGGGTTACTGGGAGATGGGGATGCTGTAACTGGGAGTTACTGGGGGTTACTGGGAGATGGGGATGCTGTAACTGGGAGTTACTGGGAGATGGGGATGCTGTAACTGGGGGATGCTGGGACATGAGAACGGTGTAACTGGGGGTTACTGGTGTTACTGGTGTTACTGGTGTTACTGGTGTTACTGGTGGTAACTGGTGGTTACTGCTTGTTACTCATGCTTACTGGTTGTTACTGGTGTTACTGGTGCTTACTGGTCATTACTGGTTGTTACTGGGGTTACTGGTCTGTCCTGGTGGTTACTGGTGGGTACTGGGTGTTACTGGTGGTTACTGGTGGTTACTGGTTGTTACTGGTGCTTGCTGGTGTTACTGGTGTTACTGGGAGATACGGATGCTGTAAATGGTCGTTACTGGTTGTTACTGGTGGTCACTGGTGGTCACTGGTTGTTACTGGTCGTTACTGGTCATTACTGGTGTTACTGGTGGTCACTGGTCGTTACTGGTTGTTACTGGTGTTACTGGTGGTCACTGGTCGTTACTGGTTGTTACTGGTGTTACTGGTGGTCACTGGTGGTCACTGGTGGTCACTGGTGGTCACTGGTCGTTACTGGTTGTTACTGGTCATTACTGGTCATTACTGGGAGTTACTGGTTGTTACTGGTGGTTACTGGTATTTACTGGGGGCAACTAGGGGTTACTGGTGTTACTGGGAGATGGGGATGCTGTAACTGGTGCTTACTGGTGCTTACTGGTGCTTACTGGTTGTTTCTGGTGTTACTGGTGGTTGCTGGGGTTACTGGGAGATGGGGATGGTGTTACTGGTTGTTACTGGTCCATGCTGGTGCTAACTGGTGGTTACTGGAGGTAATTGGGGGCAGCTAGGGGTTACTGGTGTTACTGGTGTTACTGGTGCTTACAGGGAGATGGGGATGCTGTAACTGGTGCTTACTGGTTGTTACTGGTCCACGCTGGTGCTTACTGGGGTTACTGGGATATGGGGATGGTGTTACTGGTTGTTCCTGGTGCTTACTGGTCCGTGCTGGTTGTTACTGGTGCTTACTGGTCCATACTGGTCCGTGCTGGTTGTTACTGGTGGTTACTGGTGGTTACTGGTGTTACTGGTGTTACTGGTGTTACTGGTGGTTACAGGGAGATGGGGATGGTGTTACTGGTTGTTACTGGTTGTTACTGGTCTGTGCTGGTTGTTACTGGTTGCTACTGGTGTTACTGGTGGTTACTGGGAGATGGGGATGCTGTAACTGGTGCTTACTGGTCCGTGCTGGTTGTTACTGGTGGTTACTGGTGGTTACTGGGAGTTACTGGGGGTTCCTGATGGTTACTGGGAGATGGGGATGTTCTTACTGGTTGTTACTGGTCCATACTGGTCCATACTGGTTGTTACTGGTCCATACTGGTTGTTACTGGTCCATGCTGGTGCCGGGACCCCGGTCCAGCCCATTCCGTGGCCGTGGGGGGGATTTGGGGTCCCCCCGGGGTTTTTTGGGTTCCTGGGGGTGCTGAGGGACCCCCAGAATTCCCGGGGGGGGGGGGTTTGGGGGACTCTCTGGAATTTGGGGACCCCTCCCAAAATCCCCCAAAATCCCCAAAAATCTCCAAAATCCCCCAAAACCTCCAAATTTGGGACACCGGGTCAGCCCCACCAATGGGAACTGGGGACACCCCGGAATTTGGGAGTTTTGGGGTTCCCGGGTGGAATTTTGGGGTTCTCAGATGGGATTTTGGGGTTCCCAGGTGGAATTTTGGAGTTTCTGGGGGGAATTTTGGGGATTCTGGGGGGTATTTGGGGTTCTCAGGTGGAATCTTGGGCGTCTCTGGGGAGATTTTGGGGTTCTCGCGTGGATTTTTGGGGTTCCCGGGTGGATTTTTGGGGTTCTCGGGAGGGATTTTTGTGGTTCCCATGAAGGATTTTGGGGTTCCCAGTGGATTTTTGAGGTTTTCGGGTGGAATTTTGGGGATCCAAGGAGGGATTTTGGGGTTTCCAGGTGGAATTTTGGGGTTCCCGTGTGGAATTTTGGGGCTTTCCAGGTGGATTTTTGGGGTTCCCGGATGGAATTTTGGGGGTTCCCGTGGTTGATTTTGGGGTTCCCAGGAGGAATTTTGTGGTTCCTGTCGTTGATTTTGAGATTTCCGAGTGGGATTTTGGGGTTATCGTGAAGGATTTTGGGGTTCCCAGGTGGAATTTTGGGGTTCCCGGGGGGAAATTTGGGCATCCCAGGTCCAACTTTGGGGTTCCTGGATGGGATTTTGGGGTTCCCGTGAGGGATTTTGTGGCTTCCAAGTGGAATTTTGGGGATTCCCAGGCGGATTTTTGGGGTTCCCGGGTGGAATTTTGGGGATCCAAGGAGGGATTTTGGGGTTCCCGGGTGGATTTTTGGGGTTCCTGGATGGGATTTTGGGGTTCCCGTGAGGGATTTTGTGGCTTCCAAGTGGAATTTTGGGGTTCCTGAGTGGAATTTTGTGGTTTCCAAGTGGAATTTTGGGGGATTCCCAGGCGGAATTTTGGGGGTTCCCGGGGGGATTTCGGGGGTTCCCCGTGTGGATTTTTGGGGTGTCTCGGGCACCAGGTCAACCCCATCTGTGACTGCCGGGGGATGGGGGCCCCCTGGATTTTTGGGGGGGGTCACCCTGAGTTTGGGGGAGCACCCAGAGGCTCGAGGGGGTCCTGGGGGTCCCCTCGGCTTCTCTGAGACCCCTCCCCAAAATTTGGGGACCTCCCCCCTCCCCATCGTTCCCCCCCCCATCCTTCGGGCCCCCGGGGCTACCCCGGTACCGGGGGGGGGGTTCGGGGGGGTCCCCACGAGGTCCCTGGGACCCCCCCCCCGAAAATTTGGGGACCCCCCCCACCCCCATCATAGCCCCCCCCCATCCTTTGGGACCCGGGCTTCCCAACCCCCCCTGCCCGATCCGGGGACCCCCCCAGGATTTCGGGGACCCCCCCCCAGAGTCGGGGCCGGTCCCCGCCGTGGGCTGCGGTTGCCGGAGCAACGCGGGATGCGGGCGGAGGATGCGGGAGGAGGATGCGGGTGGGCACCGGGGGGGGGGGGGGCGCTGGGGATGGGGGGGGGGGGGGGGGTACCCGGTTATTTTTGGGGGTGGGGGGAGGGGGGGGCTCGTCCAGATGTGACCCCCCCCCACCCCAGATGTGCGAGGAGCCCCCCTGGGCCGCGGGCCCTACGCCCCCCTCCCGTACGAGCGGCCCCCCTGGAACCCCCGGTTCTGCATCATCTCCGGCAACCAGCTGCTGATGCTCGATGAGGAGGAGGTGAGCAGCGCGAGGAAGGCTCCGGGGGGGGGGTGGGGGGGTGTGTATGGGGGGGGGGTCCCCCGAAATCTCTGAGCCCCCCCAATGCCCCCCAGATCCACCCGCTGCTGATCCGGGAGCGGCGGGGGGAGCCGTGCCGGAGCAAGCTGCTGCGCAGGACCGTCAGCGTGCCCGTGGAGGGCCGCCCGCACCCCGAGCACGGTAACGGCGCCGGGGGCACCCCCGAACCGCCCCGAATCCCTCCGAGCCCCCCCGAACCGCCCCGAAGCCCCCCGAGCACCCCCGAATGCCCCCGAGCCCCCCCGAATGCCCCCGAACCCCCCCGAATGCCCAAACCCCCCCCGAGCCCTCCCCGAATCCCCAAACCCCCCCCGAGCCCCCCCTCCCCCCCCTCGGGGTGTTTTGGGGGTGGGGGCGGGGCGGATTTGACGCCCCCCCCCCCCCTAGTCCTTTCCTTCCCCCCCCCCCCACCCGCGCCATGGGAGCCATGGCGACTCCATCCCATAATGCTCGCACAGGCGCTGCTGCGCTGCCCTGGCGACGGTTGCCATGGAGACGGGACACGGGCCCTGCCCCCCCCCACCCCCAAATTCCCCCCCCCCTCCTTTTCCAAGGAGGCGCCGCCCCCCGGGGGGGGGAGGGGACACGAGGGGGGAGGGGGAGGGGACACGAGGGGACACCGAGGGGGGAGGGGGGGGAGGGGGGGGGACACACGAGGGGGTGGCACCGGCCCCGCCCCCACCCACAGCCCGCGGGTTTGGGGGGAAAAAAGGGAAAATTGGGGCTGGGGGGGGAGGGAGAGGGACAGGGGGGACAGGGATGGGGGACAGAGGGACAGGGGGACAGGGATGGGGACAGGGATGGGGACAGAGGGACAGGGATGGGGACAGGGGGACAGAGGGACAGAGGGACAGGGATGGGGACAGGGATGGGGACAGGGGGACAGGGATGGGGACAGGGATGGGGACAGGGCTGCCACCAATGCCAGCAGAGCTATTGGGGTCAGGGGACAGCAGTGCCACCCTGAGGATTGGGGACAGCAGTGCCACCAGTGTCACCCGTGCTGCCACCAGCCTTATTGGGGACAGGGCCGCCGGTGTCACCAGCAGTGCCAGGGGACACCGGTGCCACCACTGTCACCTCCCCAGTGCCACCCCCAGTGTCCCCGTGCTGCTCGCCGCCCTCCCCGTGCCACCAGGGCCACCAGGGCCACCAGGGCCACCAGGGCCACCAGGGCCCACCCACCCGTGCTGGGGACAGGGACACCGGTGCCACCCTGTCACTGCCACCGCTGTCACCCCCCAGGGCCACCCCTGCTGTCACCCCTCCCTGATGTCACCAGTGCCACTGGGGACAGGGGACAGCGGTGCCACCCACGTCACCGGCGTCATTGTCACCATCCAGTGCCACCACTGCTGCCATGCTCTGCCGCTGTCACCGCTGCCGCCACCATCCGGTGCCACCAGTGCCACCAGTGCCATTGTCACCGCTGTTCCCAGTGCCATTGTCACCGCTGCCCGCCACCATCCGGTGCCACCAGTGCCACCGGTGCCATTGTCACCGCTGCCACCATCCGCTGCCATAAATGTCACCTGTGCCACCATCACCTGTGTCACCTGTGTCACCTGTGCCATCAGCGCCGCTGCTGTCACCTGCTGCCCCCCAGTGCCACCAATGGTGCCACCCCAGTGTCCCCAGTGTCACCTCTCACCACTGCCACTGTCACCAGTGTGTCCCAGTGTCACCAGTGCCACCAGTGCCACCAGTGTCCCCATTGCCAGTGTCCCCATTGCCAGTGTCCCCAGTGTCCCCAGTGACCCTCCCAGTGCCACCATCCCCAGTGCCAGCAGTGTGTCCTCTGTCACCATCCTCAGTGTCCCCAGTGCCACCAGTGCCACCTTCCCAGTGTCCCCAGTGTCCCCAGTGCCACCCATGTGCCCTCCCAGTGTGTCCCAGTGCCACCATCCCCAGTGCCAGCAGTGTGTCCTGTGTCACCATCCTCAGTGTCCCCAGTGCCACCTGTGCCACCATCCCAGTGTCCTCAGTGTCCCCAGTGTCCCCAGTGCCACCCATGTGCCCTCCCCAGTGTGTCCCAGTGTCCCCAGTGTGTCCCAGTGTCCCCCATTCCCTTGTCCCCAGTGCCACCCGATGCCACCATCTCCAGTGTCCCTGGTCACCCTCCCAGTGTGTCCCCAGTGTCCCCAGTGCCACATCCCC
>NW_026531292.1:0-39199 GCF_020745825.1 Agelaius phoeniceus | reverse complement strand
TCCCAAAACCGGAGGGCGGGACCCCAAAACCGGGGGGGGGGGGGGGGGAATCCTAAAACCGGGAGAACGAATCCCAAAACCGGGAGGGGATCCCAAAAACAGAGGGGTTCCCACGGGGGGGGGGGGGGGGGGGGGGGGGCGAGACCTGGAGTACGGACCCCAAAACCGGGAGGGGACCCCAAAACCGGGGGAACCGGGGAGGGGACCCCAAAACCGGGGAAGGGGGTCCTAAAACCGGGGGGAAGGGGGTCCTAAAACCGGGGGAAACGAATCCCAAAAACGGGGAGGAGACCCCAAAATCGGGGAGGGGACCCCAAAACCGGGAGGGAATCCCAAAAACAAAGGGGTTCCCACGGGGGGGGGGGGGACGGGCGGGTCCTGGGGGAACGGATCCCAAAACCGGGGGGGGGATCCCAGGAGGGGAAACGGATCCCAAAACTGAGGGGGGGGACCCCAAAACCAAAGGGGGGGGCGGGTCCGGGAGCACGGGTCCCAAACCGGGGGTTTCCCACGGGGGGGGGGGGGGGCGGGTCCCACGGGGAAAATTCGGTTCCCACGGGGGGGGGGGGGGGGGGGGGGGTCCCACGGGAACGATTCGGGTCCCACGGGGGCGGGGGGGTCTCCGTTCTCACCGGGGGGGGGTCCCACACCCCAATTTTCCCCCCCGCCCCTCAACCCCCGGTACCTGTAGCGCCGCTCCTCCCCAGCCACGCCCCCGCCCGTCCCGTCCCGGTGCACGCCGGGAGCCCGACCCAACCCGGATCTCCCCCCCCCCACCTCCCCTCAGCTCCGCCCCGCCCCCTCCGGTACCCCCCGACCCCCCCCCCGCACGGTCCCGGTGCCCCCCCCGCTGCCCCCGGGCCGGGGTCGTTCCGGGGGTCGCTGTACCTTTAAATGCCGCCGGCAGAGGCCACGCCCATGCCCATTTATGGCTAAAAGAGGCGTGGTTGGCGGTAACCGCGCCTCTTTAGCCCCGCCCAGGGCTGTACCAAGTGCGCGGCGGGACGGGGGGAGCGGAGCCAGGCGGGCACGCGGCGGCGGCAATGGAGGGTGAGAGGGGGGGACATTGGGGACATTGGGGACTTTGGGGGGGCTTTGGGGACTTTGGGGGGGCTTTGGGGACACTGGGGGGACATTGGGGACACTGTGGGGACATTGGGGGTGATGGGGGAGGCGGGGATGTGACGGGAGATTGGGGACATGGAGGGGATGGGGATGCGCCAGGGGACACGTGGGGACATTGCGGGGGCTTTGGGGACACTGGAGGGGCTTTGGGGACATTGGCGGAGCTTTGGGGGCTTTGGGGACATTGGGGGTGATGGGGGAGGCGGGGATGCGGCGGGAGATTGGGGACATGGGGAGGACACGTGGGGACATCGGGGGGACATGGGAGGGACATTGGGGACACTTTGGGGACATTGGGGGGGACATTGGGGACATGGAGGGGACATTGGGGGGGACATTGAGGGGGCTCTGGGGACTCAGGGGGGGCACTGGGGACATGGAGGGGTCTGGAGGGGGACAAGGAGGGGGACACTGGGGGACATTGGGGACATGGAGGGGTCAAGGGGACATTGAGGTGACCCCCGCTGTGTCCCCAGGGCCACCCCCCCGGTTCCGGTGTCCCCCCGAGTTCGAGGCCGCGCCCGGGGGGGTCCCCATGGGGGGTCCCCAAACGGAGCTGTGGCTGATCCAGGCCCCTGCGGATTTCTGTCCCCAAAGGTGACAATGACACAGTGACAGTGGGATGGGGGGTGGCAGTGACAATGGCATGGGGGTGGCAATGACACTAAGGGGGGGACACTGGGGGGGTGACAGTGACAGTGTGGGGGTGACAATGCCAATGTGGGGGTGACAATGTGGGGGTGACAGCGACAATGGGGATGTCCCAATACCCCTGGTGACAATGGCAATGTGGGGGTGACAGTGACAATGTGGGGGTGACAGTGACAATGGGGATGTCCCAATATCCCTGGTGACAGTGACAATGTGGGGGTGACAGTGACAGTGTGGGGGTGACAATGCCAATGTGGGGGTGACAATGTGGGGGTGACAGTGACAATGGGGATGTCCCAATATCCCTGGTGACAACGGCAATGTGGGGGTGACCGTGACAATGTGGGGGTGACAGTGACAATGGGGATGTCCCAATATCCCTGGTGACAGTGACAATGTGGGGGTGACAGTGACAGTGTGGGGGTGACAATGCCAATGTGGGGGTGACAATGTGGGGGTGACAGTGACAATGGGGATGTCCCAATATCCCTGGTGACAACGGCAATGTGGGGGTGACAATGCCAGTGTGGGGGTGACAATGGCAGTGTGGGGGTGACAATGCGGGGTTGACAATGGCAGTATGGGGGTGACAGTGACAATGTGGGGGTGACAATGCCAATGTCGGACGGTGACAATGCCACTGTCAGGGGGTGTCCCCGGTGTCCCTTTGTCCCTGTCCCCAATGTCCCCCTCTGTGTCCCCCCCAGCCTCGAGGGCTGCCAGGTGCCCCTGAACGGCCTCGAGCGGCTCCGCCCCTGCCTTGGTGCCACCACCGGTGACAATGACAACAACGGTGACACCAACAGCGGTGACGCCCTGTACGTGCTGCGGGGCGGCCCGGCCGGGCAGGGCTGGCACTGTCCCCTGCTGCTGTCCCCAATGTCCCCAGGGGGGTCCCTGGGCTGTGCGCCCCCCATGCGGGGCTCCCTGAGCATCGCCCGCAGCTTCGGGACAGCCACGGTGGCACCTGGGGACACGGGGACAGCGCCACCCTCGGGGACAGCCATGGTGGCACTTGGGGACACGGGGACAGCGCCACCCTCGGCGACAGCCACGGTGGCACCTGGGGACACAGGGACAGCGCCACCCTCGGGGACAGCCATGGTGGCACCTGGGGACACGGGGACAGCGCCACCGGAGGGGCCGGGGCCGCCCGAGGTCACCAAGAGGAGGAAGAAGAGGAAGAAGGAGAAGAGGGAAGGGCAGGAGTGACACCCCCGGGGATGTCACCCGTGGTGTCACTTTTGTCACCTGCGCCACCATTAAATGCGATTTATTGCCAAAAAAAATTGGGAGTTTCGGGGGGATTTTTTGGGGATTTTTGGGGTTTTTTTGGGATTTTTTGGGGGGATTTTGGGGTTTTTTTTAGGGATTTTTAAGGGGGGATTTTTGGAGTTTTTTTAGGGATTTTTTGGGGGGATTTTGGGGTTTTTTTAGGGATTTTTAAGGGGGATTTTTGGGATTTTAAAGGCATTTTTAAGGGGGATTTTTGGGGGTTTTTTTGGGATTTTTAAGGGGGGAGGTTGGGGGATTTTTTGGGTCTTGAGGGAATTTTTGGGCGATTTTTGGGTTTTGGGGGATTTTTGGGCAATATTTTGGGGGATTTTTGATGAATTTTGGGGGATTTTTTTTTTATTTTTGGTGGGTTTGGGGATCTTGGGGATTTTGCGGGAATTTTTGTGGGGTTTTTGGGCTGATTTTTGAGGGTTTTGGGTCTCATCGCGGCGTCTTGACGAAAGGCTCGTGCAGGACATCGAAGAGACGCTTGGCCTGGTTGGGGACAGAGGGACAGGAGCACAACCAGGGTCCCCAAATGTCCCCAAAATCCCCAATGTCCCCAAATGTCCCCAACATCCCCAAATGTCCCCAATGTCCCCAATGACCCCAGTGTCCCCAATCCCGCCAATGTCCCCAATGCCCCTGGGTGTCCCCAATCCCCCCAGTCCCCCCAGTGTCCCCAGTGTCCCCAATCCCCCCAACGTCCCCAATGTCCCCAAACTTTCTGTCCCTTTCTGTCCCTCACCTTCTGTGGCCCCACGCCAGGACACAGGGACAGATCCTCCCGTGACGCCCCCACCACGGCCGCCAGCGACTGCAGGGAGGGGACACAGAGGTGACAAAGCTGAGGGGACACTGAGGTGACAAAGCCGAGGGGACACAGAGGTGACAAACTCAAGGGGACACTGAGGGGACAAAGCCGAGGGGACACAGAGGGGACAAAGCTGAGGGGACACTGAGGGGACAAAGCTGAGGGGACACCGAGGGGACAAACCCATGGGGACACCACAGAGGGGACAAAGCCGAGGGGACACAGAGGTGACAAACTCAAGGGGACACTGAGGGGACAAAGCCGAGGGGACACAGAGGGGACAAAGCTGAGGGGACACTGAGGGGACAAAGCTGAGGGGACACCAAGGTGACAAACCCATGGGGACACAGAGGGGACAAACCCATGGGGACACCGAGGTGACAAAGCTGAGGGGACACCACAGAGGTGACAAAGCCGAGGGGACACCGAGGTGACAAAGCCGAGGGGACACCAAGGGGACAAAATCGAGGGGACACCAAGGGGACAAACCCATGGGGACACAGAGGGGACAAACCCATGGGGACACAGAGGTGACAAAGCCGAGGGGACACCATTGAGGTGACAAAGCCGAGGGGACACCGAGGGGACAAACCCATGGGGACACAGAGGGGACAAACCCATAGGGACACAGAGGTGACAAACCCATGGGGACACAGAGGTGACAAAGCCGAGGGGACACAGAGGTGACAAACCCATGGGGACACCGAGGGGACAAAGCCAAGGGGAGGGGACAAAGTGGAGGGGACACAGAGGTGACAAACCCGAGGGGACACCACAGAGGTGACAAACCCATGGGGACACTGAAGTGACAAACCCGTGGGGACACCACAGAGGGGACAAACCCATGGGGACACAGAGGTGACAAACCCATGGGGACACAGAGAGGACAAACCCAAGGGGACACCACAGAAGTGACAAAGCCAAGGGGACACCGAGGCAGTGCCACCCCCCCTGATGTCCCCAAGTGCCACCGCTCACCCCGAAGGTCCCCAGCAGGCTCAGGGCGTCCGTCCTGTTGACGGATTTGACGCTGGTCAGGCAGTCGGTCACCTGCGGGACGGGGGTGGCACCGGTCAGGGGACACCTGGGGACACTCCTGGGGACATTTGGGGACATTTGGGGACACGGACCCGGGACAGGAAGTCCTGCTCCACGCGCTCCTTCAGCAGGTCCGGGGGCTTCTGCTCGTAGGACTTGAAGGTCTCCAGGTAACGGCCGGCCTCCTCCGGGCTGGGGACAGTGGGGACATCGGGGGGACATCGGGGACAGTGGGGACATTGGGGGGATTTGGGGACGTTGGGGACATTGGGGACATCGGGGGCAGTGGGGACATTGGGGGACATTGGGGACATTGGGGGGATTTGGGGACATTGTGGGGATTGGGGACATTGTGGGGATTTGGGGACGTTGGGGACATTGGGGGCATTGGGGACATTGGGGGCATTGGGGACACTGGAGGGATTTGGGGACATTGTGGGGATTTGGGACATTGGGGACATTGGGGACATTGGGGGGATTGGGGACATTGGGGGCATTTGGGACATTTTGGGGACATTTTTGGGACATTTGGGGACATTGGGGGGATTGGGGACGTTGGGGGAATTTGGGGATGTTGGGGGATTGGGGACATTGGGGACATTGGGGTCATTGGGGGCATTGGGGGGACATTGGGGGATTGGGGGACATCAGGGACATTTGAGAATATTGGGGACGTTGGGGACATTGCGGTCATTGGGGGCATTTGGGGACATTTTTGGGACATTTGAGGATTGGGGAGACCTGGGGACGTTTGGGAACATTGGGGACATTTCGGGACATTAGGGATGTTTGGGGACATTTTGGGGACATTTTGGGGACATTGGGGACATTTTGGTGACATTTGGGGACATTTTGGGGACACTTTGGGGACAGTACCTCCATGCCAGCAGCAGGGTGCAGTCCGTGAGCAGACAAACCTTGGCCAGGTCCTTGAGGGACTGCTGGGGGTCACGCTGGGGGGACATGGGGGACAGTGAGGGGACAGTGAGGGGACACGGGGGACACGGGGGACAGTGAGGGGACAGCGAGGGGACACGGGGGACAGTGAGGGGACACGGGGGACAGGGAGGGGACACAGGGGACAGTGAGATGGGGACAGGGACAGGGACAAGGGAGAGGGACAGGGACAGGGGACACAGGGGACATGCGAGATGGGGACAGGGGAGATGGGGACAGGGACAGGGACAAGGGAGAGGACAGAGGGGACAGTGAGGGGACAGGGAGGGGACACAGGGGACACGGAGGACAGTGAGGGGACACAGGGGACAGTGAGAGGACACGACACAGGGGACACATGAGATGGGGACAGGGACAGGGACAGATGAGGGGACAGAAGGGACAGGGACAGGGGAGATGGGGACAGGGACAGGGACAAGGGAGACGACAGAGGGGACATGTGAGGGGACAGAGTGGGACAGAAGGGACAGGTAGGACGGGGACAGTGAAGGGACAGGGGAGATGGGGACAGGGACATGGGAGGGGACAGAGGGGACAGGGACAGACACACACACAGTGACAGTGCCACGGTGACAATGACAGTGACAATGTGACAATGACAGTGACAATGTGCCACGGCGACAATGACAGTGACAATGTGACAGTGACAATGTGCCAGGGCCACCTCACCACGTCCACCTGCAGCAGCAGCACCTGGAGGGGACAGGGAGGGGACGGACAGACGGACACAGTGACAGTGACAGTGATAAGGTGACAGTGACACTGTCAAGGTGACGGTGACAATGACAATGTGACAATGACAGTGACAATGTGCCAGGGCCACCTCACCACGTCCACCTGCAGCAGCAGCACCTGGAGGGGACACGGAGGGAATGGACGGACACAGTGACAGTGACAGTGACAGTGCTAAGGTGACAATGACAATGTGACAATGACAGTGACAATGACAGTGACAATGTGACAATGACAGTGACAATGTGCCAGGGCCACC
Organism: Agelaius phoeniceus; assembly: GCF_020745825.1. Classification (NCBI taxonomy): domain Eukaryota; kingdom Metazoa; phylum Chordata; class Aves; order Passeriformes; family Icteridae; genus Agelaius; species Agelaius phoeniceus. The sequence continues at coordinate 32,348 of NW_026531292.1, read as the reverse complement.
TCACCACGTCCACCTGCAGCAGCAGCACCTGGAGGCCGAAGCTCCGCCCCAGCGCCCGCAGCCGCTCGTGGATGTACCCGGGGTGCAGGTGGTGGTACCTGAGGCTGGGGACAGGTGGGGACACTGAGGGACACCTGGGGACATCCTGGGGACACCTCAAGGTATCCCTCAGGTACCTCAGGCTGGGGACAGGGACATGAGGGGACACCTGGGGACACTGAGGGACATCCTGGGGACATCCTGGGGACAGGGGAACAGCTGGGAACACACCTGGGGATACCTGAGGCTGGGGACACAGGGGACAGGTGGGGACACCTGGGGACACCCTGGGGATACCTGGGCACACCTGGGGACATTGAGGGCACACCTGGGGACACTTGGGGCCACACTGGGGACACTGAGGGGACACCTGGGGACATTGAGGACACACCTGGGGACACTGAGGGGACACCTGGGGACATTGAGGACACACCTGGGGACACTTGGGGACACCTGGGGCCACACCTGTGCTCTCACCTGAGGAAGAGGGCGCAGCTGGAGGTGCCCAGGACGAAGTCGGGGCCGACGTCCCCGAACTCCCAAGGGACGTTACGGATGAACCGGAGCACGGGGTTGCCGCGCTGGGACGGGGGCATGGCGCGATATGAGACCCCCCTGTCGCAACATGAGCCCCCACATATCACGATATGAGCCCCACATATCGCGATATGAGCCCCCCGTGTCGTGATATGAGCCCCCCGTGTCACGATATGAGCCTCAGGGCAGACTCCCCATGTCGTGACACGAGCCCCAAAGCCAAGGACAGACCCCACGTGTCGTGACATGAGCCCCCTGTGTCGCGATATGAGCCCCCAACACGAAGCCCTGGGACACACCCCCCATGTCGTGACATGAGCCCGTCCCCACCACATCATCAGGGACAGACCCCGCCCATGTCGCGACATGGCCCCGCCCACCTGTCGCGGGCTGACGATGATGCTGCTGCTCTTGGTGCCCGGTTTGAGCACGGGCAGGGCCGGCACCTCCTGAGGCTGAGCCCGGTCCCGGTTCTGGTCCCGGTTCTGGTCCCGGTCCCGGTCCCCGGGGGTCAGGAGGGGTCCTGAAGGTCCCGGGAGGGGTCCCGAGGGGGCGGTTCCGGTGGCTCCGGGATCCCGGTCCCGGTTCTGATCCCGGCTCTCATCCCGCTCCCGGTTCTGGCTCTGATCCCGGTCCCGCTCCCGGTTCTGATCCCGGTTTTGGTCCCGGTTCTGATCCCGGTTTTGGTCCCGGTCCTTCCCGGTGGCCCCCGAGCCCCTCACCACGAACTCAGCGTAAGAACCGGGACCGGGCGGGATCGGAACCGGCACCGGATCCCGAACCGGCACCGGGCCCGGGGGGGGCGCAGAGGAGGCTCTGAAGAGCGACGGGACCTGGCGGGAACACCGGGACAGCTCCGGTGACACCGGGACAGCTCCGGTCACACCGGGACAGCTCCGATCACCCGCGGGGACACCGGGGCCACCACCCCCGACCTTTCCCGGTTCCCCGGTCCCCGGTCCCCGGTCCCATCCCCGGTTCCCCGTTTGGTCCCCGGTGTCCCCAGCCCCCCGTCCCCGGTCCCCGTTCCCGTTCCCGTTCACCACCCCCCGGTTCCGCCCCCGGTCCCCGTTCGGTTCCCGGTCCCCTCCCGCCACCGCCGGTACCGGGGCTTCGTCGGGACTCTCCTGCCGAACCGTGAACCGCCGCCGCTTCCCCCCCGCTGCCGCTGCCGCTGCCGCTGCCGGTGCCGGGTCGGTGGCGGCTCCGGGATTCGGGTCCGGGTCCGGGTCTGGGTCCATGGCGGGGTTCGGGATCGGTTTTGGGGTCCCGGGGTCGGTTCTGGGGGTCCCGGGTTCGGTTTTGGGGTCCCGGTTTCGGTTCTGGGGGTCCCGGGTTCGGTTCTGGGGTTTCGGAGCCGCCGCGCGCGCTCCGGTACCGCGGAAAGGGCGTGGCCTCTGTCCTCCCTCACGATTGGACCAGCACGCTGTCAATCAAACTACGGGACCATGCCCCCTTTTCCTGCCAATAGGAAGGGGCGGCACCTCCGTGCGTTTGGTGGGCGTGGCTACGGAACAAAGACCACGCCCCCTCCGTGTGACAATGACAGCCCGGGGGGACACCGGGGGTGACACCGAGGGGACACCGAGGGGACACCGGCGGTGACATCGGTGGGGACACCGAGGGGACACCGAGGGGACACCGGGAGGACCCCAAGTGCCAGCACCGGGAGGGGACAAGGAGCCGGGGATGTCCCCAAATGCCACCAAAGGCTCAGAGCCCCCTCGGTGCCACCGCTTTATTCGCCGCCAGCCCCGGGCGGCTCCCGGTGCCTCCCGGTGGCCCCCGCGGGGTGGCCCCGCAGGTGACACAGGCGGGGCCACACTCGGCGGTCGCGGCTGGCCCGGGCCAGCAGTGTCGCGTGTCGCCGCAATGTCGCGATGTCGCCCTGGGTGCGCCGGTTGTGGCGGAGCAGGGCCCCGGTGCGCAGCGCCAGCGCCGCCAGCAGCGCGGACCGGTGGGGACACGGCGACAGCTCCGGTGCCACCGGGGGACACCGGGGAGTCCCCTCCGGACCGGGGATGGCGGCGGGCGGAGAGCGGAGCAGCGGGGACCGGCGGGGACACGGCGACAGCTCCGCGGGGACACCCGGTGGCACCGGAGGGCACCGGGGGGTCCCGTGCGCACCGGGGACGGCGGCGGGCGGGGGGCGCAGCAGGAGCGGCCGCGGGTCCCGAGCGGCTCCCGGGGGCTGCGGGAGGGACACGGGAGGGTCAGGAGGGGACAAAAGGGACCGGGGACAGAGGCACGGAGCTGCCCGGTACCGGAACCGCGGGGTTTGGGACAGCCCGGTACCGGAACCGCGGGGTTTGGATCATCCCGGTACCGGAACCGCGGGGTTTGGATCAGCCCGGTACCGGAACCACGGGGTTTGGGACAGCCCGGTACCGGATCCAGACCATCCCGGTACCGGAACCGCGGGGTTTGGATCATCCCAGTACCAGAATCACGGGATCCAGACCATCCCGGTACCGGCACCATCGGGATTTGGACCATCCCGGTGCCGATCCCGGTTACCTGCGGCCCCGGGAGGGCGCGGCCGGGCCCGGGCGGCTCCTCCGGGTCCGTCCCCTCGCACCGGCCCAGGTGCTCCGAACCGGAATCTGCCGGGGCGGGAATGAGCCCGGAACGGGGGACGGGACCCCGGCACCGGGACAAGGGATGGAAACCCCGGATCCGGGACAAGGGACCGGGACAAGGAAACGGGACAGGGACGGGACCCCCAGGACCGGGACAAGGGACCGAGACAAGGGACCGGGACAAGGGACGGAAGCCCCGGTACCGGCAGCACCGGGCCCGGGACCCCCGGGCCGCCTCCGCCGCCCACCTGAGAATCCCGAGTCGTGCTCGGAGTCGCTGCCCGGGGGGGGCCGCGCCCTTTTCCGGGGGGTCCCCGGGGGCGGCGGGGACGGGAGAGACCTCGGGGCCACCTCCGGGGCCACCCCCGGCTCGTCCGGCATCGGGGACACGGGGACCCTGCGGGGGTGGCCCGGTGACAGCGGGGGGGGGGGGCGTGGAGTCCCCTCCAATGTCCCCTGTGTCCTTCAGTGTCCCTTTGTCCCCAAATCCCCCCTGTCCCCGTGTCCCCCGGTGTCCCCCAAATGTCCCTCGTCCCTAAATCCCCCCTGTTCCCCCAGTGTCACCTGTCCCCAAATCCCCCTCACTGTCCCCTCCTGTGTCCGTGTCCCCCGGTGTCACCTGTCCCCAAATCCCCCCTGTCCTCCTGTGTCCCCCTGGTGTCACCTGTCCCCAAATCCCCCTCGCTGTCCCCTCCTGTCCCCGCCTGTACCTGTCTGGCTCCGGTACCGGCCAGGGAGTCCCGGAGGCTCCGGTACCAGCCGGGAGGTCCCTGCCCGGGGATCCGCTCCGGTTCGGGGATCCCGGTCCGGTCCGGTCCTGTCCGGTCCCGTTCAGGGGTCCCGGTCCCGTTCAGGGGTCCCGGTTCCGATCCTGGTCCCGTTCGGGTGTCCCGGTGCCGGTTCCAGTCCTGGTCAGGGTGTCCTGGTCCCGGTTCCGGTTCCGGTTCCGATCCCGGTCCCGTTCGGGGGTCCCGGTTCCGATCCCGGTTTTGGGGGCGGGGGCGAATCCCGGCCTCCCCAAGCCCCGCCCACATCCCGCCCCCGAGTTTGACCGACAGCTCCATCGACCAATGGGCGCGCCTGTTTCAGGTCACGTGTCCCTCGCGGGCCACGTGCGGCCGCGGGGCCGGTGCTGGGACACGTGAGGGGGCGGGGCCTGATCGGGACACGTGACTTGCGAGAGGAGGGGGACGGGGACACGGAGAGACCCCCGGGACCCCCCCCCAAAATTAACGGGGACCTCCCCAAAATAACGGGACCCCTCTTCAAATTAACGGGAGCCCCGGGACACCTCCCTGAATTAACGGGACCCCCCCCAAAATTGCCGGGACCCCTCCCCGAATTACCGGGACCCCCGAGACCCTTCCCCAAATTAACGGGGACTCCTCCCCAAATTAACGGAGACCCCCGGGACACCCGCGAATTAACGGGGAGCACAAGGACACCCACCCCCGAATTACCGGGACCCCTCCGCAAATTAACGGGGAGCCCCTGGGACCCCTCCCCAAATTACCGGGACCCTTCCCCGAATTACCGGGACTCCCGAGACCCCTCCCAAAATTACCGGGACCCTTCCCCGAATTACCGGGACTCCCGAGACCCCTCCCAAAATTACCGGGACCCCTCCCCGAATTACCGGGACCCCCGAGATCCTTCCCCAAATTAACGGGGACTCCTTCCCAAATTAACGGGAGCCCCCGGGACCCCTTCCCAAATTACCGGGAGCCCCCGGGACCCCTCCCCGAATTACCGGGACCCCCCCAAATTAACGGAGACGCCCGGGACACCCGCGAATTAACGGGGAGCACCGGGACCCCCCCCGCGAATTACCGGGACCCCAGGACCCCTCCCCAAATTACCGGGACCACCTCCCGAATTACCGGGACCCCTCCGTAAATCACCGGGACCCCTCCCCGAATTACCGGGACCCCCTCCCCAAATCACCGGGACCCCCGGGACCCCTCCCCAAATTGGGGCTCCCTCGTTCCCTGGAGCTGCTGCTCCACCCGAAGGAAAACCCCAAAAATTGGGAAAATTCCCCAAAAAAAGTAGGAAAATCCCCCCCCAAAATGGGAATAACCAAAAATGGGAATAATCCCCCTAGAAATGAGAATAATGCTCCCCCAAAAAAGGGAAAATCCCCGAAAAAAATAGGAAAATCCCCCCCAAAAATGAGACACACCCCCCCCCTCCCCAAAAAGCGGGGAAAGCCCCCAAAAAATGAGGGACAAATCCCCCAAAAATGGGAATCATCAATACAAAGAGTTAGGGACAGTCCGGGTACCTTTTTCTGGGCAGCACGAGCCCGAAAAAGGAACCCACGTTAACAGAGGATTAACCCTTTAAAGTAATAACCTGTTGCATATTCATAGACCTCATTAATGATGCATAAATTCCATTCAAACACAGGAATCGAACTGTCTGTCCTGGATTTATTAATTCAGCTGTCATATTCCAGCTGAATTAATAAATAAAGATAAATTTATAATAATTTCATTATGATAATCGTGACACAAAATAGTCCCGCTCTCGGTGCCGGGAGCGCGGAAGGCGAAAACGCGGAGGGATACCAGGGATCGGGTGTGCAGTGCTACCCCCTGCGGAGGGATCTCTCGGTGATGCGGCCGTGCCGCATCAAGCTCCGGCAGCGGCAGAAACGCGGAAGGATACACGCAAGCCGCTGCAGTTTTCGCTTGCTGTGCTGCCGTGTACGGACCCGGTGGCGGCGGAAGCGGCGTGCCCGGGCACGGGGCTGCCGGCTGTGACCGGACAGCGGCGGAAGCGGCTCGGAACCGGGACCGGGCTGCGCCAAAACTGCGGGAAAGCAGCGGCGGGGGGGGGGCGGCAAGCTCCGGCCGCGGCGGAGACGCGGAAGGATACACGCAAGGCGCGGCAGTTTTCGCTTGCGGTGCTGCCGTGTACGGACCCGGTGGCGGCGGAAGCGGCGTGCCCGGGCACGGGGATGCCGGCTGTGGCCGGACAGCGGCGGAAGCGGCTCGGAACCGGGACCAGGCTGCGCCAAAGCTGCGGGAAAGCAGCGGCGGGGGGGGGGGGGCGGCGGGGCCGTGCAGATAAAACCGCGCATGCGCGCGGCAGATCCCGGAAGCGGCGCTGTGGTTGGATGAGGCGGCGCGGAGTGATATCGCTGGTGCGGCGTTGTAGCAACTGCGCATGCGTGGTTTGCTGCACTAGGGCAGCGTAAGGGAGCCAACATGGCGGGCGGGGGGGGCGCGGGAGGTGGCGGAGCCGCAGAAACGGGAACGGGGCCGCGGCCGCGGCCGTGGAAGGCAACGCCGGCACGGCCGTGGTCGCAGGAGGCGGCGGAGCCGCGCCACGCGGCAGCTGTGAAGCGGGGGCCGCGCTGGGGAAGGCGCGGCTCGGCGCGCCGTGGAGCGGCAGCGGCAGGAGCGGAAAAGCGACCGCGGGCGGCGGCGGGGCGGCCCCGCCAGCGGGAGATGATCGCGGAGGGGCGGCGGGAGGCGGGAGGAGCGGCGGGGAGGCGGCGGGAGGCTGCCGCGGGCTGGGGGGGCGGCCGGCCCGGCGGGCAGGGGCGGCGCGGCAGGCGCGGCAAAAGCCGCGGCCACCGGTGCGGACGCCGCGGCGCCGGCACGGGGGGGCTCGGCGGGCAGGGGCGCTCCGGTCCCGGCGCAAGCGGTGCCGTGCCGGGACCGGGGAATGGCGCTGAAACGGCGGCAGGGACGGGATTAAACACGGGCGTCTGCCCCGCCGCGGGGCCCGTGGGCGGCTCGGAGCGCCGGGGTTGGGGGGGGCGGCAACGCGCACAGGGGGCGCTGGGGACGCGGCGCGGCCGCGCCGGGCGCGCTCGGCACCGCAGAGCCGGGAGCGGCAGGGAACGGCAAAGACGCAGCGGCAGCGACGGGGCTCGGGCCAGCACCGGCCCCGCTGGGTCGGCAAAGGGGGCGAGGGGACGGGGGGGGGGCGGCCGCACTCGCGGGTAACGGGGGGGAAGCGGCGGCGGCGGCAAAAGGGGGCGGGGCCGCGGTGACGCCGGTGGGCGGGGCCGTAAAAGCGGAAGTGAGGCGCGGGTCCCGCGGTAGCCGCGGCAGCCGGGACCGACGGGACGGCAAAGGCGGGGATGGCGGCAGCGGCGGGAGGGGCCGGGGGGCGGAGCGGGAGGGGCGAGCAGCGCCGCGGGTACCGTGGGGTCCGGCGGGGAGGTGGGGGCGTGTCCCGTTAAAGACTCGCGGCGGGAAGGGGCGGAGTCGCGGCAGGGGCGGAGCTGGGCGGGGCGGCCGCTGCGGGCACCCCCCGTGCGGCAAACGGAGCTCGAGCGGCGCCCGGCGGGCTGGGAGCGGCCCCCGGCAGCCATGGCTCGGCACGAGATATGAATAAAGAGCTTTAAAAACGTGTCCGGAGTTTCTGGTTTAAATGGCTGAACGGCAGTTTTACGACAGTCGCGCTTAACGGCCCCTTTTACGACAGTCGCGCTTTGCCGCAATTTTACGACAGTCGCGGTTTGCCGCAATTTTATGACAGTCGCGCTTTACGGCACCGTTTACGACAGTCTCACTTTACGGCCCCTTTTGCGACATCCGCGCTTTACGGCCCCTTTTACGACAGTCGCGCTTTACGGCCCCTTTTGCGACAGTTTTGCTTTACGACCCCTTTTACGACATCCGCGCTTTACGACACCTTTTGCGACAGCTTTGCTTTACGGCACCTTTTGCGACAGTCACGCTTTACGACACCTTTTACGACGTCCGCGCTTTACGGCCCCTTTGCGACAGTCGCGCTTTACGGCACCTTTTACGACACTTTTACGACAGTCACGCTTTACGGCGCCGTTTACGACAGTTTTGCTTTACGGCCCCTTTTGCGACAGTCGCGCTTTACGGCCCCGTTTGCGACATCCGCGCTTTACGGCCCCTTTTGCGACAGTTCTGATTTACGGCCCCGTTTGCGACAGTTTTGCTTTACGGCACCTTTTGCGACATCCGCGCTTTACGGCCCCTTTTACGACATCCGCGCTTTACGGCACCTTTTGCGACAGTTTTGCTTTACGGCCGCTTTTACGACAGTCGCGCTTTACGGGCCCTTTTACGACAGTTTCGCTTTACGTCCCTTTTACGACATCCCCGCTTTACGGCACCTTTTGCGACATTTTACGACAGTCGCGCGTTTCGGTACCACTTTTTATGGAATTTTTCTGGTATTTTACAGCACTTTACGGTTTTTATTTTGTTTTTTATTAATTTTTAATTAATTTAATTTTTTTCATTTTTTCAATTTTATTTTTAATTTTGTTGTTTTTAAAGCTTTTTATTTTATTTTTAAATTTTATCGAATTTTTTATTTAATTTTTATTTTTAATTTTACTATTTTTTCAGCATTTTTTTATTTTTTATTTAATTTTTATTTTTAATTTTTCTATTTTTAAAGCTTTTTATTTCATTTTTTAAATTTTATTTTTAATTTATTTTTTCTTTTTCTATTTTTAAAGCCTTTTTTTAGTTTTAAAATTTATTTTTTATTTAATTTCTATTATTAATTTTTCTATTTTTAAATATTTTAAATCTATTTTTTAATAATTTTTTTAAATTTCATTTTTATCTTTAATTTTTCTATTTTTATAGCTTTTTAATTTATTTTTAAATTTTTTAAATTTTATTTTTATTTTTAATTTTTTCCATTTTTAAAGCTTTTTATTTCATTTTTTAAATTCTATTGTAAATTTATTTTTACTTTTTCTATTTTTAAAGCTTTTTATTTCATTTTAAAAATTTTATTTTAAATTTATTTTTACTTTTTCTCTTTTTAAAGCATTTTTTAAATTTTATTTTTTATTTAATTTTAGTTTTTAATTTTTCTATTTTTAAAGCTTTTTATTTTATTTTTTTTAAATAATTTTATTTTTTATTCCATTTTTATTTTTAATTTTTCTATTTTTATAGCTTTTTAATTTATTTTTAAATTTTTAAAATTTAATTCTTATTTTTAATTTTTCCATTTTAAAGCTATTTATTTTATTGTTTTAATTTTATTTTTAATTTATTTTTACTTTTTCTATTTTTAAAGCTTTTTATTTTATTATTTAATTTAATTTTTAATTTAATTTTTATTTTTAATTTTTCTAGTTTTAAAGCTTTTTATTTCATTTTTTAAATTTTATTTTTAATTTTCTTTTACTTTTTCTATTTTTGAAGCATTTATTTTATTTTTAAATTTTTTTTATTTTTCTATTTTTAAAGCTTTTATTATTATTTTAATTATATTTTTAATTTAATTTTAATTTTTAATTTTTCTAAAGCATTTATTTTATTTTTAAATTTCATTTTTTAATTTAATTTTTAAAACTTTTTTCAATTTTTTGAATTTTAAATTTTCTTTTTTTTAAATTTTTCTATTTTTAAAGCTTTTTATTTTATTTTTTTAATTTTATATTTTATTTTTTTTAATTTTTCTACTTTTAAAGCTTTTTAATTTATTTTTTATTTTATTTTTTATTTCATTTTTATTTTTAATTATTCTATTTTTAAAGCACTTATTTTATTTTTTAAAATTTTTTAAAAATATTTTTAATTTTTCTATTCTTAAAGCTTTTTATTTTATTTTTTTAATTTTAATTTTTATTTAACTTTTATTTTTAATTTGACCTTTATGGTTTTTTTTTTCACCGTGCCTCAGTTTACCACTGGGTGGAGTTTTCGTCCCCCTTTATGTGTGCCTCAGTTTCCCTTTCTCGTGCCTCAGTTTCCCTGTCATTCGCTTTTTTGTGCCTCAGTTTCCCTCCCCATTCCTCATTCCCTGTGCCTCAGTTTCCCCTGTCATTCCCCATTTCTGCGCCTCAGTTTCCCTCCCATTTTATCTTCCGTGCCTCAGTTTACCACTGGGTGGAGATGTTTTCTGTGCCTCAGTTTCCCTCCCATTTTATCTTCCGTGCCTCAGTTTACCACTGGGTGGAGATGTTTTCTGTGCCTCAGTTTCCCTCCCCATTCCCCATTCCTGTGCCTCAGTTTCATTTTTCTCTGTGCCTCAGTTTCCCCCTGTTTCTCTGAGGGGCGGAGCATAACCAGAGACATGCCCAGGGAGGGGTGGGGCACAACCAGGGACACGCCCAGGGAATCTCAGGCCACGCCCAGAACGAGGTTGAACACGCCCATCGAAGCTCAGGCCACGCCCATCGAAGCTCAGGCCACGCCCCCACCAAATCAGTGAATGGCGCTGCTGGATCTGGACACGCCCCCACCGGATCTGGACACGCCCCTACTGTGGCAGGCCACGCCCCCCCCCCACCTGTGCCTTTAAGGGGCGGGGCTAATGCAGAGGGTGGGCGTGGCCAGTTTGGGCGTGATTGTTCTGCAGTGGGCGTGGCCAATGTGAAGGGGCGGGGCCGGATTAGGAGGAGTGCTGTGATTGGAGTGGGCGGAGCTTCCTCTGAAGAATGTGGGCGTGGCCATTCAAGCTCCACCCCCAAACGCATAAATTTACATTTTAATTAAATTTTTTCCCGTAAAAAAACCGTTTATTGGTGCAAATAAAGTGAAAAAATCAAAAGTGACTTAAAAAAACCACCCCAAAGTGGGGGGTGGGGGGAACGGGGAAAAGTGGGGGGGGAGGGGCACAGTGTGGCACTAATTAATAATTAATCATTAATTAGTGAGGGGGGAGGGGCTTGTGGACCCCTCCCCCACAAAATTGGGGGCGTGGCTTGGTGGGGGGAGGGGTCAGGGCCTGTTTGGCCTCCTCAGCTCCCTGGACCCCCCCCCAAATTACCGGGACCCTTCCCCGAATTACGGGGACCCCCCCAAATTAATGGAGACCCCTGGGACACCCCCAAATTAATGCAGAGCACCGGGAACCCCCCCCCCAAATCACCGGGACCCCCGGGACCCCTCCCCAAATTGGGGCTCCCTCGTCCCTGGAGCTGCTGCTCCACCCGAGGGAAAACCCCAAAAATTGGGAAAATCCCCCCCAAAAATTGGAAAGCCCCCAAAAAATGGGAATAATCCCCCCCAAAAATGGGAAAATCCTCCCCAAAAAAAGGGAAAATCCCCACAAAAATGGGAAAATCACCCCCAAAAATGAGACACACCCCCCCCTCCCCAAAAAGCAGGGAAAGCCCCCCAAAAAAGTGGGGAAATTCCCTAAAAATTGGAATAATCCCCCCCAAAATTGGAATAATGCCCCCAAAAATGGGAAACCCCCCCCGAGAAATTGGGAAAACCCCCCCAAAAATTGGAATAATCCCCCCAAAAATGGGAAACCCCCCCCCAAAAATTGGAATAATCCCCCCAAAAATGGGAAAATCCCCCCGAAAATTGGAATAATCTCCCCAAAAATGGGAAAATCCCCCCAAAAATTGGAAAATCCCCCCCAAAAATTGGAATAATCCCCCCAAAAATGGGAACCCCCCCGAAGCAGGAGCGAAAGCCCGGAAGGAAACAAAAACCCTGAATTGTTTTTGGGGTGAAATCAGCTCTTTATGGCTCCGTGGACACTTTTCCTACCACACCGGACAATGGGATGGATGGAGCACGACGGGGACGCGACAACACCGGGAGGTGACACCGGACACCGGGAGCGGGGAGGGGACCCGGGAGGTGACAAAATTCCCCCCAAAAACCCCCCCAAAATCCCGGCTGGCCAATGGGAACCCAGGAGGGGCAGGGACAGGAGGTGACACCCCCTAAGACCCCCCAAATCTGCCCCAAAATCCCGTCTGGCCAATGGGAACCCGGGAGGGGAGGGGACAGGAGGTGATACCCCCCAAAACTGCCCCAAAATCCCCCCCAAAATCCCGTCTGGCCAATAGGAAGGCGGGAAGGGCGGGGACAGGAGGTGACACCCCCCAAAAAACCCCCAAAACCCCCCCAAAATCCCGTCTGGCCAATGGGAACCCAGGAGGGGCAGGGACAGGAGGTGACACCCCCAAAAACCCCCCAAAAACCCCCCAAAATCCCGTCTGGCCAATAGGAAGGTGGGAAGGGCGGGGACAGGAGGTGACACCCCCAAAACTGCCCCAAAAACCCCCAAAATCCCCCCAAACCCCCCAAAATCCCATCTGGCCAACAGGAACGCAGGAAGGGAGAGGGTGACACCCCCTAAGACCCCCCAAATCTGCCCCAAAATCCCGTCTGGCCAATAGGAAGGTGGGAAGGGCAGGGACAGGAGGTGACACCCCCAAAAACCCCCCAAAAACCCCAAAACCTCCCCAAAATCCCGGCTGGCCAATGGGAACCCGGGAGGGGAGGGGACAGGAGGTGACACCTCCCAAAAACCCCCAAAACCTCCCCCAAAACCTCCCCAAAATCCCAGCTGGCCAATGGGAACCCAGGAGGGGAGGGGACAGGAGGTGACACCCCCCAAAACCCCCAAAACCTCCCCCAAAACCCCCCAAAATCCCGTCTGGCCAATAGGAAGGCGGGGAAGGGCGGGGACAGGAGGTGACACCCCCAAAACTGCCCCAAAACCCCCAAAATCCCCCCCAAAATCCCGTCTGGCCAATGGGAACCCGGGAAGGGCAGGGACAGGAGGTGACACCCCCAAAAACCCCCCAAAAACCCCAAAACCTCCCCAAAATCCCAGCTGGCCAATGGGAACGCAGGAGGGGAGGGGACAGGAGGTGACACCCCCTAAGACCCCCCCAAAACCTCCCCAAAATCCTGTCTGGCCAATGGGAACCCAGGAAGGGTGGGGACAGGAGGTGACACCCCCTAAACTGCCCCAAAACCCCCCAAAAACCCCAAAACCTCCCCAAAATCCCAGCTGGCCAATGGGAACCTGGGAAGGGCAGGGACAGGAGGTGACACCCCAAAAACCCCCCAAAACCTCCCCCAAAACCCCCCAAAATCCCGTCTGGCCAATGGGAAGGCGGGAAGGGCGGGGACAGGAGGTGACACCCCCAAAACTGCCCCAAAACCCCCCAAAAACCCCAAAACCTCCCCAAAATCCCATCTGGCCAATGGGAACGCAGGAAGGGTGGGGACAGGAGGTGACACCCCCAAACCCCCCCAAAAACCCCAAAATCCCCCCCAAAATCCCGTCTGGCCAATAGGAAGGCGGGAAGGGCGGGGGACAGGAGGTGACACCCCCAAAAACCCCCCAAAAACCCCAAAACCTCCCCAAAATCCCGTCTGGCCAATAGGAACCCAGGAAGAGCAGGAGGGGGCCCCGCCCCTTCCCCACCCCCTCCCCTCCCCCATCATGGGGGTGGGGAAAGTTCTGGAACGTTCTGGGTGCGTGTGTGGGGGTGGGTGGGGGGGAAGGGGATTTTTTTATATTTTTTTATATTTTTAATTTTTTTTTGTTATTTTTTAATCGTTTTTTTTGTCCTCGGGGGCGCCGGGGGGCAGCGCCGGGGGGGAGGGGCGGCCCGGGGGGGCTTCCCCGGTGCCCCCGAATTCGTTGACGCGCGTGGGGTCCACGCGGTAAATCCAGCGCTGGTACAGGTAAATGAAGAACACCACGTCTGGATTTTGGGGGGAAATTGGGGAGGTTTGGGGTCATTCGGGGAAAATTTGGGGTTATTTGGGTTATTTGGGGGAAATTGGGGGTTTTTTGGGGGTTATTCGGGGAAAATTGGGGGTTTTTTTGGGGTTATTTGGGGAAAATTTGGGGGTTATTCCGGGAAAATTGGGGAGGTTTTGGGTTATTCGGGGAAAATTTGGGGGTTTGGGGGGTTGTTTGGGGAAAATTGGGGATTTTTTTGGGGGTTATTTAAGGAAAATTTGGGAGTTTTGGGGTTATTTGGGGATTTTGGGGAGTTTGGGGGTTGTTCGGGGAAAATTTGGGGGTTTTGGGGGTTATTTGGGGAAAATTGGGGAGTTTTGGGGGTTGTTCAGGGAAAATTGGGGAGTTTTTGGGGTTATTCGGGGAAAATTTGGGGTTATTTGGGTTATTTGGGGGAAATTGGGGGTTTTTTGGGGGTTATTCGGGGAAAATTGGGGGTTTTTGGGGGGTTATTTGGGGATTATTGGGGGTTTATTCGGGGAAAATTGGGGATTGTTCGGGGTTTATTTGGGGTTATTTGGGGAAATTTGGGGTTTATTTGGGGTTATTTAGGGAAAATTGGGGATTTTTGGGGGTTATTTGGGGGTTGTTCGGGGAAAATTGGGGTTTATTTGGGGAAAATTGGGGGTTATTTGGGGGTTATTTGGGGAAAATTGGGGATTGTTCGGGGAAAATTGGGGATTATTGGGATTTTTGGGGTTTATTCGGGGAAAATTGGGGATTGTTCGGGGAAAATTGGGGATTTTTTGGGGGTTTATTTGGGGAAAATTTGGGATTTTTGGGGGTTATTTGGGTTATTCGGGGATTTTTGGGGTTTATTGGGGGTTATTTGGGGATTTTGGGGGGTTTATTTGGGGATTTTTAGGGGTTTATTTGGGGAAAATTGGGGATTTTTGGGGGTTATTTGGGGGTTGTTCGGGGAAAATTGGGGATTTTTTGGGGTTTATTCAGGGATTTTGGGAAGTTTTTGGGGATTTTTGGGGGGTTACTTGGGGATTTTGGGGACTTTATTTGAGGAAAATTGGGGATTTTTGACGGTTATTCGGGGAGTTTTGGGGGGTTTATTTGAGGAAAATTGGGGATTTTTTTTGGGTTTATTTGGGGAAATTGGGGATTTTGGGGGGTTTATTTGGGGGTTATTCGGGTAAATTTGGGGTTTATTTGGGGTTATTTGGGGAAAATTGGGGTTATTTGGGTTGTTTGGGGGAAATTGGGGGTTTTTTGGGGGTTATTCGGGGAAAATTGGGGGTTTTTTGGGGTTTATTTGGGGATTATTGGGGGTTTATTTGGGGAAATTTGGGGTTTATTTGGGGTTATTTAGGGAAAATTGGGGATTTTTGGGGGTTTATTCGGGGAAAATTGGGGATTTTTTGGGGATTTTTTTGGGGTTTATTCGGGGAGTTTTGGGGGGTTTATTTGGGGAAATTGGGGATTTTTTGGGGGTTTATTCGGGGAAAATTGGGGATTTTTTGGGGATTTTTTGGGGTTTATTCGGGGAGTTTTTTGGGGGGTTTATTTGGGGAAATTGGGGATTTTTTGGGGGTTATTCGGGGAAAATTGGGGGTTTTTGGGGGGTTATTTGGGGATTATTGGGGGTTTATTCGGGGAAAATTTGGGATTGTTTGGGGTTTATTTGGGGTTATTAGGGGATTTTTGGGGGTTATTCGGGTAAATTTGGGGTTTATTTGGGGTATTTGGGGAAATTTGGGGTTTATTTGGGGTTATTTAGGGGAAAATTGGGGATTTTTGGGGGTTATTTGGGGTTGTTCGGGAAATTGGGGATTTTGGTGGGGTTATTCGGGGAAATTGGGGAAATTGGGGGTTTTTTGGGGTTTATTTGGGGGTTGTTCGGGGAAAATTGGGGTTTTTTTGGGGTATTTGGGGAAATTGGGGGTTTATTTGGGGAAATTGGGGGTTATTTGGGGGTTATTCGGGGAAAATTGGGGATTGTTCGGGGGAAAATTGGGGATTATTTGGGGATTTTTGGGGGTTATTCGGGTAAATTTGGGGTTTATTTGGGGTTATTTGGGGAAAATCGGGGATTTTTTGGGGTTTATTTAGGGAAATTGGGGATTTTTTGGGGTTTTATTTGGGGATTATTGGGGGTTTATTTGGGAAATTTGGGTTTATTTGGGGATTTTTTGGGGGTTATTTGGGGAAAATTGGGGATTTTGGGGGGTTTATTCAGGGAAATTGGGGATTTTTGGGGGTTTATTCAGGGAAAATTGGGGATTTTTGGAGGTTTATTTGGGGAAAATTGGGGAGTTTTGGGGCTTTATTCGGGGAAATTTGGGGTTTATTTGGGGAAAATTGGGGAATTTGGGGTATATGTGGGGGTTTATTTGGGGAAAATTGGGGTTTATTGGGGGTTACTTGGGGATTTTTTGGGGTTTATTTGGGTTTTTCGGGGAAAATTTGGGTTTATTGGGGGTTGTTCGGGAAAATTGGGATTTTTGGGGGTTTAATTGGGGATTGTTTGGGGTTCTTTGGGAATATTCAGGAATTATTTGAGGTTTATTTGGAGAATTTGGGGTTTATTCAGGGAAACTCGGGGGTTATTTAGGGTTATTCAGGAACCATTTGGGGCTATTTGGAAAATTTCATCTCAAATCCCAAAATTCCCTTCTAGGATCCTCAAAATTTCCTCTCAAATCCCCCGAATTTCGTTCTATGAACCCCCAAAATTCCCCTCTGAAATCCCAAAATTCGGTCTCAAATCTCCAAATTCCATTCTGGAGCCCCAAAACTCCCCCTCAAATCTCCCAAATTTCCTCTCAAATCCAAAAAATTCATGTCCTGGTATCCTGAAATCCCCTCCCAGAATCCCCAAAATTCCAACTCAAATCCCCCGAATTTTGTTCTAGAACCCCCAAAATCCCCCAAATTCCCCCAAAATCCCCAAAATGCCCCAAATTCCCCCCAAAACGCCGCTCACCATCCCTCAGGCAGCCCATCCTGTACATCATGGAACCCCACCAAAACTGCCTCTCAAATCCCCAAAATTCCACCTCAAATCCCCCAAATTTCCTTCTAGAACCCCCAAAATCCCCCAAATTTCCTTCTAGAACCCCCAAAATCCCCCCAAAATCCCCCAAATTTCCCAAAACCCCCCAAATTCCCCCCAAAACGGCGCTCACCATCCCTCAGGCAGCCTATCCCTGTACATCATGGGCGTCTCCTCTGGAACCCCAAAACTTCCTCTCAAATCCCCAAAAATTCCACCTCAAACCCCCCAAATTTTCTTCTAGAACCCCCAAAAATCCCTCAAAATTCCCCCAAAATCCCAAATCTCCCCCAAATTCCCCCCAAATCCCCCAAATTGGCCCCAAAGAGGCCGCTCACCATCCCTCAGGCAGCCTATCCTGTACATCATGGGCGTCTCCTCCGGAACCCCAAAACTGCCTCTCAAATCCCCAAAACTGCCTCTCAAATCCCCCAAATTTCCTTCTAGAACCCCCAAAATCCCCCAAATTCCCCAAAATCCCCCAGATTCACCCCAAAACGGCGCTCACCATCCCTCAGGCAGCCCATCCTGTACATCATGGGCGTCTCCTCTGGAACCCCAAATTCCCTCTCAAATCCCCCAAATTTCGTTCTAGAACCCCAAAATCCCCCAAGTTCCCCCAAAATCCCCAAATTCCCCAAATCTCCCCCAAAATTCCCCCAAAATCCCCGAATCTCCCCAAAATCCCCCAAATTTGCCCCAAAATTCCTCCATAGCATCCCTCAGGCAGCCCATCCTGTACATCAGGGGCGTCTCCTCCGGAACCCCAAAACTGCCTCTCAAATCCCCCAAATTTCCTTCTAGAACCCCCAAAATCCCCCAAATTCCCCAAAATCCCCCAAATTGGCCCCAAAACATCGCTCACCATCCCTCAGGCAGCCCATCCTGTACATCATGGGCGTCTCCCTCCGGAACCCCAAAACTTCCTCTCAAATACCCAAAATTCCCTCTCACACCCCCCAAATTTTCTTCTAGAACCCCCAAAATCCCCCCCAAAATCCCCCAAAATCCCCAAATCTCCCACAAAATTCCCCCAAAATCCCCCAAATTTGCCCCAAAATTCCTCCATAGCATCCCTCAGACAGCCCATCCTGTACATCATGGGCGTCTCCTCCGGAACCCCAAAACTGCCCCTCAAATCCCAAAAATTCCACCTAAAATCCCCCAAATTTCATTCTAGAACCCCCAAAATCCCTCAAATTCCCCAAAATCCCCCAAATTGGCCCCAAAACGGCGCTCACCATCCTCAGGCAGCCCATCCTGTACATCATGGGCGTCTCCTCCGGAACCCCAAAAATGCCTCTCAAATCCCCAAAATTCCACCTCAAACCCCCCAAATTTCATTCTAGAACCCCCCAAAATCCCCCAAATTCCCCAAAATCCCCCAATTCCCCCAAAAGGGCGCTCACCATCCCTCAGGCAGGCCTATCCTGTACATCATGGGCATCTTGATGACGAAGGCGAAGAGGTCGTCGATGAAGGTGTTGAGGGCCTTGTAGGTGAGCATGCGCCAGGGCAGGTGCGCCACCGACTGCAGCTTGTAATTGATGAACAGCTGCGGGGTCATCGTGATGAACCCTGCCCGGAAAAGGGGGAGTTAGGAACGTTTTTGGGGGATTAGGAACGTTTTGGGGGATTTAGGAGCGTTTTTTAGGGGGTTTGGGAGCGATTTGGGCATTTTCGGGTTGAAGGTGTTGAGGGAGCCCCAATGGGAGCTCATTGTGGTGCTGAATGCTGGAATAAAACTGAGATTTGGGGATGGTTATGGGGATTTAGGAACGTGTTTGGGAGATTTAGGAACAATTTGGGGGTTTCTGAGGTGGTTTGGGGGTTTGGGAGCGACATCGGGAATTTTTGGGCTTCGGGAGCGGAATTCTTGGGTTGAAGGCGTTGAGGGAGCCCCAATGGGAGCCCATTGTGGTGATGAGTCCTGGGGAAAAACAGGATTTGGGGATGGTTTCTGGGGATTTAGGAATGTTTTTAGGGGATTTAGGAACGTTTTTGGGGGATTTAGGAGCGTTCTAGGGGATTGGGGAGCGATTTGAGGGCTTTGGGAACGGTTTCGGGAATTTTTCGGGTTGAAGGCGTTGAGGGAGCCCCAATGGGAGCCCATTGTGGTGCTGAATGCTGGGGAAAAACTGAGATTTGGGGATGGGTTTTAGGGGATTTAGGAACGTTTTTAGGGGATTTAGGAACGTTTTTAGGGGATTTAGGAGCACTCTCAGGAGATTTAGGAGTGTTTTGGAGCTTTGGGAACGGTTTTGGGGAATTTTCGGGTTGAAGGCATTGAGGGAGCCCCCAATGGGAGCCCATTGTGGTGATGAGTCCTGGGGGAAAAAACAGGATTTGGGGATGGTTTCTGGGTATTTAGGAACGTTTTTTAGGGGATTTAGGAACGTTTTTAGGGGATTTAGGAACGTTTTTAGGGGATTTAGGAGCACTCTGGGGGATTTGGGAGCGGTTTTCAGGCTTTTGGGAGCGATTCCGGGAATTTTCGGGTTGAAGGCGTTGAGGAGCCTGGAGCTCATCACGGTGATGAATGCTGGGGAAAAACTGAGATTTGGGGATGGTTTTTGGGGATTTAGGAACGTTTTTAGGGGATTTAGGAGCACTCTCAGGAGATTTAGGAGTGTTTTGGAGCTTTGGGAACGGTTTTGGGAATTTTCGGGTTGAAGGCGTTGAGGGAGCCCCAATGGGAGCCATTGTGGTGCTGAATGCTGGAATAAAACTGAGATTTGGGGATGGTTTTTAGGGGATTTAGGAGCGTTTTTAGGGAGATTTAGGAGCGTTTTTGGGAGACTTTTCTGAGGGGGTTTGGGAGTGATTTCGGGAATTTTCAGGTTGAAGGTGTTGAGGAGCCACGGACTGGAGCTCGTCACGGTGCTGAATGCTGGGGAAAAAACTGAGATTTGGGGATTTATGAATGTTTTTAGGGGATTTAGGAGCGTTTTTTAGGGGGTTTGGGAGCCATTTCGGGCGTTTTCGGGCTTCGGGAACGGTTTTGGGAATTCTCGGGTTGAAGGCGTTGAGGGAGGTCCCAATGGGAGCCCATTGTGGTGATGAGTCCTGGGGAAAAACTGAGATTTGGGGATGGTTTCTGGGGATTTAGGAACGTTTTTGGGAGACTTAGGAACGTTTTTAGGGGATTTAGGAGCGTTTTTGGGGGATTTAGGAGCGATTTCGGGAATTCTCGGGTTGAAGGCGTTGAGGGAGCACCAATGGGAGCCCATTGTGGTGATGAGTCCTGGGGAAAAAACAGGATTTGGGAATGGTTTCTGGGATTTAGGAATGTTTTTTTAGGGGATTTAGGAACGTTTTTAGGGGATTTAGGAGCGTTCTAGGGGATTGGGGAGCGATTTTCGGGCTTCGGGAACGGTTTCGGGAATTCTCGGGTTGAAGGCGTTGAGGGAGCCCCAATGGGAGCTCATTGTGGTGCTGAATGCTGGAATAAAACTGAGATTTGGGGATGGTTTTTTGGGGATTTAGGAATGTTTTTAGGGGATTTAGGACGTTTTTGGGGGATTTAGGAGCATTCTGGAGCTTTGGGAGCGATTTTGGGAATTTTCGGGTTGAAGGCGTTGAGGGAGCCCCAATGGGAGCTCATTGTGGTGCTGAGTCCTGGGGAAAAACTGAGATTTTGGGATGGTTTTAGGGGGATTTAGGAACGTTTTTAGGGGATTTTAGGAACGTTTTTGGGGGGATTTAGGAGCGTTTTTGGGGGATTTAGGAGCGATTTCGGGAATTTTCGGGCTTCGCGAACGGTTTCGGGAATTTTCGGGTTGAAGGCGTTGAGGGAGCCCCAATGGGAGCCCATTGTGGTGCTGAATGCTGGAATAAAACTGAGATTTGGGGATGGTTATGGGGATTTAGGAACATTTTTTGGGAGGACTTAGGAACGTTTTTTAGGGGATTTAGGAGTGGTTTTGGGGGTTTTGGGAGCGATTCTGGGCATTCTCGGGTTGAAGGTGTTGAGGGGAGCACCAATGGGAGCTCATTGTGGTGCTGAATGCTGGGAAAAACTGAGATTTGGGGATGGTTTTTGGGGATTTAGGAACGTTTTTGGGAGACTTAGGAATGTTTTTAGGGGATTTAGGAGCGTTCTGGGGGTTTGGGAGTGATTTTGGAATTTTCGGGTTGAAGGCGTTGAGGGAGCACCAATGGGAGCCCATTGTGGTGCTGAATGCTGGAATAAAACTGAGATTTGGGGATGGTTTTTGGGGGGATTTAGGAACATTTTTAGGGGATTTAGGAACATTTTTAGTGGATTTGGGAGCATTTTTGGGGGTTTGGAGGTGAAGGTTTCAAGGGTTTGCGGGTGAGGATCCACCAGAGCAGGAGCTCGGAGTGGTGGTGATGAATCCTGGAGGAAAAAAATCGGAATTCGGGATGAATTTAGGGGATTTAGGAAAGTTTTTAGGGGATTTGGGAGCGTTTTTTGGGGATTTGGGAACGTTTTTAGGGGGATTTAGGAGCAGTTTTGGGGGTTTGGAGGTGAAGGTGTTGAGGGACCCACGAACTGGGCCTTGTAGTGATGATGAATCCTGGAGAAAAACCTGGATTTGGGAATGGTTTTGGGGGGATTTAGGAACATTTTTTTGGGATTTAGGAGCATTTTTTGAGGATGTTTGGGGGGAATATTTGAGGACATTTCTGGGGATATTTTGGGGAAAATTTTGGGGATATTTTGGGGACATTTCCAGGGATATTTCAGGAATATTTCAGGAATATTTCAAGGGTATTTCAGGGATATTCTGGGGAACATTTTGGGAATTTTTCATGGATATTTTGGGGACATTTCTAGGAATATTTCAGGAACATTTTGGGAATTTTTCAGGGAAATTTTGGGACTATTTGGAGGATATTTCGGGACTATTTCAGGAATATTTCAGGGACATTTCCAGGGATATTTCAGGGATATTTTGGGGACATTTCCAGGAATATTTCAGGGATATTTTGGGAACATTTCGGGGACATTTCCGGGAATATTTCAGGGATATTTTGGGAATATTTCAGGGATATTTTGGGGGACATTTCCAGGAATATTTCAGGGATATTTTGGGGAAATTTCTAGGAATATTTCAGGAACATTTTGGGAATTTTGGGGGACTATTTCAGGAATATTTCAGGAGTATATCAGGAACATTTCCAGGGATATTTCAGGGATATTTTGGAACATTTCGGGGACATTTCCAGGGGTATTTCAGGGATATTTTGGGGACATTTCTAGGAATATTTCAGGAACATTTTTGGGACTATTTTGAGAATATTTGGGGACTATTTCAGGAGTATTTCAGGACCATTTTGGGAACATTTTGGGAATTTTTCAGGGATGTTTTGGGAACATTTTGGGAATTTTTCAGGGATATTTTGTGACCATTTGGAGGATATTTGGGGACCATTCCAGGGCTGTTTCAGGGCTGCTGTGGGAGCTGTCAGGACTCACCGAAGGTGAGCAGGAAGCCGTAGAGCATGCTGAGCACCCAGGAGTACCAGCCCTTGTGCTCCAGGTACAGCAGGCTGTACACGGCGTAGCAGCCCAGCAGCGGGAACAGGATCCACGACAGGGTACCGGAACGCCATCTGGAAACCCCAAAAAACCCCTCAGAATGGGGGGGATTGGGGGTTTTGGGGGAGTTTGGGGGATTTGGGGTCACTGTGGTACCGGAACGCCATCTGCAAAACCCCAAAAACCCCTCAGAACGGGGGGGGTTTGGGGCTGTCTGGGGGTTTGGGGCTGGTTTGGGGTCACTGTGGTACCGGAACGCCATCTGGAAAACCCCAAAAACCCCTCAGAATGGGCGGATTTGGGGCTTTTTGGGAGTTTGGGGCTGGTTTGGGGTCACTGTGGTACCGGAACGCCATCTGGAAACCCCAAAAACCCCTCAGAATGGGGGGGAATTGGGGCTTTTTGGGGATTTGGGGTTGGTTTGAGGGGATTTGGGGGGTTTGGGGTTGGTTTGGGGTCATTGTGGTACCGGAACGCCATCTGCAAACCCCAAAAACCCCTCAGAACGGGCGGGTTTGGGGCTGTCTGGGGGTTTGGGGGAGTTTTGGGCCTGGTTTGGGGTCACTGTGGTACCGGAACGCCATCTGCAAACCCCAAAAAACCCCTCAGAACGGGGGGGGGTTTGGGGCTTTTTGGGGGGTTTGGGGGGATTTTGGGGTCATTGTGGTACCGGAACGCCATCTGCAAAACCCCAAAAACCCCTCAGAAAGGGGGGATTTGGGGCTTTTTGGGGGTTTGGGGTTGGTTTGGGGTCACTGTGGTACCGGAACGCCATCTGCAAACCCCAAAAACCCCCTCAGAAACGGGGGGATTTGGGGCTTTTTGGGGGTTTGGGGTTGGTTTTGGGGTCATTGTGGTACCGGAACGCCATCTGCAAACCCCAAAAAACCCCTCAGAACGGGGGGGAATTGGGGCTTTTTGGGGGGTTTGAGGGAGTTTGGGGTTGGTTTGGGGTCACTGTGGTACCAGAACGCCATCTGGAAACCCCAAAAACCCTCAGAACGGGGGGAATTGGGGCTTTTTGGGGGTTTGAGGGAGTTTGGGGCTGGTTTGGGGTCATTGTGGTACCGGAACGCCATCTGGAAAACCCCAAAAACCCCTCAGAACGGGGGGGATTTGGGCTTTTTGGGGGTTTGGGGGGATTTGGGGTCATTGTGGTACCGGAACGCCATCTGGAAATGGGGCAATGCACCCCAAAAAACCCCTCAGAACGGGGGGGATTTGGGCTTTTTGGGGGGTTTGGGGGGGATTTGGGGCTGGTTTGGGGTTGGTTTGGGGTTGGTTTGGGGTCATTGTGGTACCGGAACGCCATCTGGAAAACCCCAAAAACCCCTCAGAATGGGGGGGATTGGGGCTTTTGGGGGATTTGGGGGGATTTGGGGCTGGTTTGGGGGTCATTGTGGTACCGGAACGCCATCTGGAAACCCCCAAAAACCCCTCAGAACAGGGGGAATTGGGGCTGTCTGGGGGTTTGGGGTCGGTTTGGGGTCATTGTGGTACCGGAACGCCATCTGGAAACCCCAAAAACCCCTCAGAACGGGGGGAATTGGGGCTGTCTGGGGGTTTGGGGGGGTGATTTTTGGGGGCTCCTGTTGGAATTCCGGGCCCATCCTGAGGTCCCCATCCCAGGGTTCCCATCCAAATTCCCATCCCGAATTCCCACCCTGGGGTTCCCAAATTCCCATCCTGGGGTTCCCATCCTGGGGTTCCCATCCCAAATTCCCAAATTCCCTTCCTGGGATTCCCATCCCAAATTCCCACATTTCCATCCCAGGGTTCCATCCCAGGGTTCCCGTTGGAATTCTGGGCCCATCCTGGGCTTCCCACCCCAAATTCCCCAAATTCCCAGGGCTCCCCATCCCAAATTCCCATCCTGGGGTTCCCATCCTGGGGTTCCCATCCCGGGGTTCCCATCCCAAATTCCCAGATGATTCCCAGATGATTCCCAGATGATTGATTCCCGGGGCTCCCCACTCACGTCGTCGTACACCTTGGTGGAGCTCTCCACGTACGTGGATTTGTCGGTGAAGCGCGGCCGGGGCAGGAGCCCGGCCAGACGCTGCTTCCCGGTCCAGCTGCCAAAAATCCCAAAACCATCCCAAATGAATCCTTGGGAAATCCCAAATAATGGGCCCCAAAACCATCCCAAATGGATCCCAAAACCATCCCCGATGAATCCTTGGGAAATCCCAAATAATGGGCCCCAAAACCATCCCAGATGAATCCTTGGGGAATCCCAAATGGGCCCCAAAACCATCCCAGATGAATCCTTGGGAAATCCCAAATGGATCCTTGGGAAATCCCCAAATAACGGATCCCAAAACCATCCCAAAAGGATCCTTGGGAAATCCCAAATAATGGATCCCAAAACCATCCCAGATGAATCCTTGGGAAATCCCAAATAATGGATCCCAAAACCATCCCAGATGAATCCTTGGGAAATCCCAAAGGAAATCCCAAAAACAATCCCAGATGGATCCTTGGGAAATCCCAAATAATGGATCCCAAAACCATCCCAGATGAATCCTTGGGAAATCCCAAATAATGGGCCCCAAAACCATCCCAAATGGATCTTTGGGAAATCCCAAATAACGGATCCCAAAACCATCCCAAATGAATCCTTGGGAAATCCCAAATAATGAATCCTTGGGAAATCCCAAATGGATCCTTGGGAAATCCCAAATAATGAATCCTTGGGAAATCCCAAATGGATCCTTGGGAAATCCCAAATAATGGATCCCAAAACCATCCCAAACGAATCCTTGGGAAATCCCAAACAACGAATCCCAAAACCATCCCAAATGGATCCTTGGGAAATCCCAAATAATGGATCCCAAAACCATCCCAGATGAATCCTTGGGAAATCCCAAAGGAATCCCAAAACCATCCCAGATGAATCCTTGGGAAATCCCAAATAACGAATCCCAAAACCATCCCAGATGAATCCTTGGGAAATCCCAAATAACGGATCCCAAAACCATCCCAGATGAATCCTTGGGAAATCCCAAACAACGAATCCCAAAACCATCCCAGATGGATCCTGGGAAATCCCAAATAATGGATCCCAAAACCATCCCCGATGAATCCTTGGGAAATCCCAAATAACGGATCCCAAAACCATCCCAGATGGATCCTTGGGAAATCCCAAATAACGGATCCCAAAACCATCCAGATGGATCCTTGGGAAATCCCAAATAATGGATCCCAAAACCACCCCAAGTGAATCCATGGGAAATCCCAAACAACAAATCCCAAAACCATCCCAAATGGATCCTTGGGAAATCCCAAAGGAATCCCCAAACCATCCCAAAATGAATCCTTGGGAAATCCCAAATAACGGATCCCAAAAACCATCCCAAATGGATCCCAAAACCATCCCAAATGGATCCTTGGGAAATCCCAAATAACGAATCCTGGGAAATCCCAAATAATGGATCCTTGGGAAATCCCAAATGGATCCCCAAACCATCCCAAGTAATGAATCCTTGGGAAATCCCAAATAAATCCCTCAAGAAATCCCAAACAAATCCTTCGGAAATCTCAAATAATGAATCCCTCGGGAAATCCCAAATAATGGATCCCAAAACCACCCCAAGTGAATCCTTGGGAAATCCCAAACAACAAATCCTTGGGAAATCCCAAATAAATCCTTGGGAAATCCCAAATGAATCCCAAAACCATCCCAAATGAATCCTTGGGAAATCCCAAAAGGATCCTTGGGAAATCCCAAATAATGGATCCCAAAACCATCCCAAATGGATCCCAAAACCATCCCAAATGGATCCTTGGGAAATCCCAAACAAATCCCTCAGGAAATCCCAATGAATCCTTGGGAAATCCCAAATAACGAATCATTGGGAAATCCCAAATAAATCCTTCGGAAATCCCAAATAAACAAATCCTTCGGAAATCCCGAATGGATCCTTGGGAAATCCCAAATGAATCCCCTCAGGAAATTCCAAACCAACCCCTTGGGAAACTGGAATTTTCAATTGGAAAATCCCAAATTGAACCAGGAAAACCCCAAAGTGACCCAAGGAAAAGTGGAAAAGCCATCCCAGATTTTTCCCCGTTTTTTCCTATTTTTTTTTCCTTTTTTTCCCCCCATTTTTCTCAGGTTTTCCTCTGTTTTTTCCCCCCCATTTTTTCCATGCTTTTTGCCATTTATTTTCCCATTTTCCCCTCTATTTTTTCCTGGTTTTCCCCCCCATTTTTTCCCTGGTTTTTCCCCATTTTTCACCGTTTTTTCACATTTTTCCATTTCTTTCCCGATTTCCCCGTTTTTTGCCCCAGACTGACCCTGACATCCATGACCTTGGTGATCTTCCAGAGGTCGATGAGCAGCCCCATGAGCACACTCAGCTCCTTTTTACCCTCATTTTCCCCCATTTTTTCACCTTTTTTCCCCATTTTTCCCCCATTTTTTCACATTTTTCCATTTTTCCCAATTTCCCCCGTTTTTTGCCCCAGACTGACCCTGACATCCATGACCTTGGTGATCTTTCAGAGGTCAATGAGCAGCCCCATGAGCACTCTGAGCTCCTTTTCCCCTCATTTTCCCCCATTTTTCCCCATTTTTTGCCATTTTTCCCCCGTTTTTTCCCGTTTTTTCCATTTTTCCCCAATTTCCCCCGTTTTTTGCCCCAGACTGACCCCTGACATCCATGACCTTGGTGATCTTCCAGAGGTCGATGAGCAGCCCCACGATGACTCTGAGCTCCTTTTCCCCTCATTTCCCCCATTTTTTCCCCATTTTTCCCCCATTTTTTGCCATTTTTCCCCGTTTTTTTCACATTTTTTCCATTTTTTCCCGATTTCCCCGTTTTTTGCCCCAGACTGACCCTGACATCCATGACCTTGGTGATCTTCCAGAGGTCGATGAGCAGCCCCACGAGCACACTCAGCTCCTTTTTTCCCCCTCATTTTTTGCCATTTTTTGCCATTTTTTCCCCATTTTTTCCCTGTTTTTTGCCATTTTTCCCCATTTTTTCACATTTTTCCATTTTTTCCCGATTCCTCCCCCCGTTTTTTGCCCCAGACTGACCCCTGACATCCATGACCTTGGTGATCTTCCAGAGGTCGATGAGCAGCCCCACGATGACTCTGAGCTCCTTTTTCCCTCATTTTCCCCCATTTTTTCCCCATTTTTTTGCCATTTTTTCCCCGTTTTTTCCCGTTTTTTTCCCCCATTTTTTCCCCGTTTTTCCCCGTTTTTTCACGTTTTTCCATTTTTCCCATTTCCCCGTTTTTTGCCCCAGACTGACCCTGACGTCCATGACCTTGGTGATCTTCCAGAGGTCGATGAGCAGCCCCACGATGACGCTGAGCTCCTTTTCCCCTCATTTTTTCCCCATTTTTTCCCCATTTTTTGCCATTTTTTCACCATTTTTCCCCATTTTTCCCCGTTTTTTCCATTTTTTCCCAATTTCCCCGTTTTTTTGCCCCAGACTGACCCTGACATCCATGACCTTGGTGATCTTCCAGAGGTCGATGAGCAGCCCCATGAGCACACTCAGCTCCTTTTTCCCTCATTTTCCCCCATTTTTCGCCATTTTTTTCCCCGTTTTTTCATATTTTTCCATTTTTCCCCGATTTCCCCGTTTTTTGCCCCAAACTGACCCTGACGTCCATGACCTTGGTGATTTTCCAGAGGTCGATGAGCAGCCCCACGAGCACACTCAGCTCCTTTTTAACCCTCATTTTCCCCCATTTTTTCACCTTTTTTCCCCATTTTTCCCCCATTTTTTCACATTTTTCCATTTTTTCCCAATTTCCCCCGTTTTTTGCCCCAGACTGACCCTGACATCCATGACCTTGGTGATCTTCCAGAGGTCGATGAGCAGCCCCATGAGCACACTCAGCTCCTTTTCCCCTCATTTTCCCCATTTTTCGCCCATTTTTTCCCCGTTTTTTCCCATTTTTCCATTTTTCCCGATTTCCCCATTTTTGCCCCAGACTGACCCTGACGTCCATGACCTTGGTGATCTTCCAGAAGTCGATGAGCAGCCCCACGATGACTCTGAGCTCCTTTTCCCCTCATTCTCCCCAATTTTTTGCCATTTTTTCCCTGTTTTTTCCCCCATTTTTTCCCCATTTTTCACCATTTTTTCCATTTTTTCCCGATTTCCCCGTTTTTTGCCCCAGACTGACCCTGACATCCATGACCTTGGTGATCTTCCAGAGGTCGATGAGCAGCCCCATGAGCACACTCAGCTCCTTTTTACCCTATTTTCCCCCATTTTTTCACCATTTTTCCCCATTTTTCCCCGTTTTTTCCATTTTTCCCGATTTCCCCCGTTTTTTGCCCCAGACTGACCCTGACATCCATGACCTTGGTGATCTTCCAGAGGTCAATGAGCAGCCCCATGAGCACACTCAGCTCCTTTTTACCCTCATTTTCCCCCATTTTTTCCCCATTTTTCCCCCATTTTTCGCCATTTTTTCACCATTTTTTCCCGTTTTTCCATTTTTCCCCATTTCCTCCCCGTTTTTTGCCCCAGACTGACCCTGACGTCCATGACCTTGGTGATCTTCCAGAGGTCGATGAGCAGCCCACGAGCACACTCAGCTCCTTTTTAACCCTTTTTTTCCCCCATTTTTTCCCCATTTTTTCCCCATTTTTCACCATTTTTCCCCCGTTTTTTCCCGTTTTTTCCATTTTTCCCCATTTCCCCCGTTTTTTTGCCCCAGACTGACCCTGACATCCATGACCTTGGTGATCTTCCAGAGGTCGATGAGCAGCCCCACGAGCACACTCAGCTCCTTTTTTACCCTCATTTTCCCCCATTTTTCCCCCATTTTTCGCCATTTTTTCGCCGTTTTTTTCCCGTTTTTCCATTTTTCCCGATTTCCCCGTTTTTTTGCCCCAAACTGACCCTGACGTCCATGACCTTGGTGATCTTCCAGAGGTCGATGAGCAGCCCCATGAGCACACTCAGCTCCTTTTTACCCTTTTTTTCCCCCATTTTTTTGCCGTTTTCCCCCCATTTTTTCGCCATTTTTTCCCCGTTTTTTCACATTTTTTCCATTTTTCCCCATTTCCCCCCGGTTTTTTGCCCCAGACTGACCCTGACGTCCATGACCTTGGTGATCTTCCAGAGGTCGATGAGCAGCCCCACGAGGACGCTGAGCTGCACCACCACGTTGGTCTCGTTGTCCAGGATGTAGAGCAGCACCACCAGCGACTGGAACACCCCGAAGAAAACCGAGCGCACCGAGAGCCCCCTCCAGCGACTGCCGGCTGTTCCAGAACTGGATGTCTGCAAAAAAATGGGAATTTCTGGGAATTCTGACTGGGAATTCAGGGAAAAATCCATTGGGAATAGAGAAAAAATGGGATTTGGGGGTAAAAAACTCCATTGGGAACGGAGGGAAAGGGTCAGAAATGGGGATTTGGAACTCCAGCGACTGCCGGCTGTTCCAGAACTGGATGTCTGCAGAAAAACGGGAATTTCTGGGAATTCTGACTGGGAATTGAGGGAAAATCCCAGTGGGGAAATGGAGAAAAATGGAAAAAACCCCATTGGGAATGGAGGGAAATGGGGATTTTGGGGGAAAAATCCCATTGGGAATGGAGGGAAAGGGTCAGAAACTCCAGGGACTGGCGGCTGTTCCAGAACTGGATGTCTGCAAAAAAATGGGAATTTCTGGGAATCTGAGTGGGAATTGAGGGAAAATCCCAGTGGGAATGGAGAAAAATGGTGGGAAAATGGAAAAAAATCTCATTGGGAATGGAGAAAAATTGGGATTTTTGGGCGAAAAATCCCCATTGGGAATGGAGGGAAAGGGTCAGAAATGGGGATTTGGGAACTCCAGGGACTGGCGGCTGTTCCAGAACTGGATGTCTGCAAAAAAACGGGGATTTCTGGGAATTCTGACTGGAATTGAGGGAAAATCCCAGTGGGAATGGAGGGAAATGGGGATTTGGGGGTAAAAAACCCATTGGGAATGGAGAAAATGGAAAAAGCCCCATTGGAATGGAGGGAAAGGGTCAGAAATGGGGATTTGGGAATCCCAGGCTGTTCCAGAACTGGATGTCTGCAGAAAAATGGGAATTCCTGGGAATTCTGAGTGGGAATTGAGGAAAATCCCAGTGGGAATGGAGAAAAATTGGGATTTTGGGGAAAAAAAACCCATTGGGAATGGAGGGAAATGGTGGAAAATGGAAAAAATCTCATTGGGAATGGAGAAAAATTGGGATTTTGGGCGAAAAATCCCCATTGGGAATGGAGGGAAAGGGTCAGAATTGGGGATTTGGGAACTCCAGGGACTGGCGGCTGTTCCAGAACTGGATGTCTGCAGAAAAATGGGAATTTCTGGGAATTCTGACTGGGAATGGAGGAAAAATCCCATTGGGAATGGAGAGAAATGCTGGAAAAATGGAAAAAACCCCATTGGGAATGGAGGGAAAGGGTCAGAAATGGGGATTTGGGAATCCCAGGCTTTGAGGGAAAATCCCAGTGGGAATGGAGGGAAATGGAAAAATATCCCATTGGGAATGGAGAAAATGGAAAAATCCCCATTGGGAATGGAGGGAAAGGATCAGAAAACTCCAGGGACTGGCGGCTGTTCCAGAACTGGATGTCTGCAAAAAACGGGAATTTCTGGGAATCTGACTGGGAATTGAGGGAAAATCCCAGTGGGAATGGAGGGAAATGGAAAAAATCCCATTGGGAATGGAGAAAATGGAAAAAATCCCCAGTGGGAATGGAGGGAAAGGGTCGGAAATGGGGATTTGGGAACTCCAGGGACTGGCGGCTGTTTTGGGAATTTTGTGGGAATTTTTTGGGAATTGCCACCGTTTTTTGAAGGCCAGGAACTCAAATTCCCAGGGGTTTTTGGGCCGAATTCCCAGGATTTTTAGGATGGGTTCCAAGGATTTTTGGGCTGAAATTTCCTGGAATTTTTGGGCTGAATTCCCCAGATTTTTAGCATAAATTCCCAGGAAAATTTGGGAACAGTGGGAAAAGTTGGGAATTTTCATAATTTGTTGGAATTGTGGGATTTTTTGGGAATGGTCACCGTTTTTGAAGGCCAGGAACTCGAATTCCCAGGGGTTTTTGGGCTGAATTCCCAGGGATTTTTGGGATAAATTCCCAGGATTTTAGGATGGGTTCTACGGATTTTTGGGCTGAATTTCCTGGAATTTTTGGGCTGAATTCCCCAGATTTTTAGCATAATTCCCAGGAAAGTTTGGGAACAGTGGGGAAAGTTGGGAATTGTGTGAATTTGTTGGGAATTGTGGGATTTTTTGGGAATTGTCACCGTTTTTGAAGGCCAGGAACTCGAAGATGCTGTGCACGATGGACACCACGATGGTCAGGGCCAGCAGGTACGGGTTGGTCTCCAGCAGAGCCACCTGGAAAACGGGGGAAAAAACGGGAAAAATGGGAAAAAAAATGGGAATTTGGGGCTGGAATTCCAAAACTGGCCTGGAGGGAGCGGGAATGGGGGAGAAATCCGGAGAAATCCGCAGGAAAAACCTTCAAAAAGTGGGGAAAAGTGTGGGAAACAATGGGGAAAATGCAGGAAAATTTGGGAAAATCTGGAGAAAAGTCGGAAAAAAAATAACAAAAAAAAAATTGGGGAAAGATTGGGGCGGATTGGGAAAAATGGGGGAAAGTTGGGAAAAGTTGGGAAAAAGTGGGAATAAATCCACACCAAACCTTGAAAAAATATGAAAAAAAAATGCATTTAACTCCTAAAAAAACCCAGAAAAATTGGGAAAAATCAGGGGGAAAAAACTTGGGAAAATCAGGGAAAATCTAGGAAAAAATGGGAAAAAACTTGGGAAAATTGGGGAAGATGGGGGAAATCAGGGAAAATTGTAGAAAAAATAGGAAAATCATAGAAAAATTGGGGAAAATTTTTAAAATGTTGTGAAAAATGTGGAAAATTGTAGAATAATCATAGAAAAAATCATAGAAAAACTGGGAAAAATCCCCACTAAGCCCTCAAAAACCCTCAGAAAAATCAGGAAAAATGGGGAAAAATGGGGAAAAATTGTAGAAAAATCCCCACTAGGCCCTCAAAAAACCTCAGAAAAATGGGGAAAATCGGGGAAAATCGGGGAAAAATCATAGAAAAATCAGGAAAAAATCCCCACTAGGCCCTCAGAAAACTTCAGAAAAATCAGGAAAAAATGGGGAAAAATCAGGAAAAATTGGGGAAAACCGGAAAATCTGAATTCCACCTTGACCGAGTCCTGCTCCTC